>JASPKZ010005940.1:0-11153 GCA_030220185.1 Diploptera punctata
GAAGTATATAAGACATGTGATCGTTGATGGGTAGATTAATAAGAAAGTGGTGGATTTTTTCACTGAAATTGTGAAATAGTACATTTAAAATAAAACTGTTCTTTTTGTTTTATGACGACTAGTTCAAAGGTTGGCCAGACTTGTGTTTTAAAAATTTAATGGCGACACAATATACAGCAGACTAAACTTGACCCTTCAGCCATTTTGTTGCATCAGAGGCGAGGAAGCAATGGCTCAAATGCATTATCCATATTATGTATATCCTATTTTAAGTTGTTAATTATTGATTAGTATATTTCAGAATCTTTTCTACGTTTTGAATATTATTCATCACCCGCGGAATAACACAAAGTATATTCCTATTGACATATTTTTAATTTAATGAAGGGAACTACGGTTTTCCGCGTACGTTATTGCTTCTACAATCGGCTGTCGGAGGTCCATAACCATGAAAAGGAGCCGGTCACATGGTTTGTTTTATTAAGCTCCTTTTTTGGCGGATAGCCCTTAGTGTATTTTATATATAAATAATAATTACTACCTTGCCAAGATATATTTATTATTATTATATCATTAAATTAAAAATGTATCCTATAAGATACATCAATATGTTTAATTCATTTCCAACTGTAAAAAAACAGATGAAAACTAACGAGTGAGATTAGTTTTTTTTTATTTCACAATATACCCTAATAATAACAGTTATACCATTTCGTTTCACTGCGGTCCGTCACGTTTAAATAACTGACACGAGAAATTACAGTTTTGCCAACTTAAGGCTTATTATTATTATTATTATTATTATTATTATTATTATTATTATTATTATTATTATTTTTATTACGACTAGGACTATTACGATTATTACAATTTATTATTATTATTATTGATTATTATTATTATATATTATGATCATATTATTATTAGCACTGTTAAACTGGAGCAAAAATATTCAGGAAACGGGAGTACCAATTGGAGATGGTCAAGATAAACAAATAGGGTATAGGACAACTCTTGTTATTCGCTGATGACCAGATAATAAATGTGCAAGAATATGAAGGCATGAAGTTTATATTCAGAAAATTATTAGACGAATACGATAACTGGGGTTTCGAAAATAATTAAAACAAACATTTTGTATCAGATGTGGAGCAGAAACCGAAGATTTAGGGATAAACATTAGAAGATGATAAAGGGTAGAGATGTGAAATGTTAAAAGTATTTGGGGGTAAAAGTGGATAAAGAGAATAGACAAGAAAGTGACATTAAGAACAGAATAAATAAAGGTTGAACAATAACAGTAATGTTAAATAGTGTCCTATGGAACAGACATAGAACCAGAAAAAATAAGTTACACAATATATAATTCAACAGTGAGAAGTATTGTCAGATATGGAGCTGAAGTTTGGAAATTCAACAAAAACACAGGTCAAAAACTTATGTCGATGGAAATGTATTTCTTAACGAGAGCACCAAGGTGTTAAACATTTAAAAAAAGAAAAAAGAAATAAAACCATGCGAGAAAATATAATATTAAATTAATTAAATGAAAATAAAACGTAGTTTTATTTGATTTTCATATTTATTATATAATTCAGTGACAGCTGTTTCGGTACACTGTACCGTCTTCAGACAAGTTAACAAATTATGAATTGTGCTCCAACTGATCTAGAAAGCAACAATACAAACAATATTATTTAACATTTTTAAATTTAACAAGGGGATTCATTCAAAGCAAGTTGAGAATTAAACAGTTTTTTTACTACTTTTAAACTTATTGAATTTCTACAACAGCCTCCAAAAGATCTAACTTCCTTACCCTTATCACAAATATGGTGGTTACTAAGCCACTATTCCCATTTACTCATTGTTTCGAATCCAAACGTTGAAATTTTACATATTTGTGATACGGGTAAGACTTAGATCTTTTGGAGGCTGTAGAAATTAATAAGTTTAAAAGTAGTAAAAAACTGTTAAATTCTCAACTTGATTTGAATGAATCCCCTTTGTTAAATTTAAAAATTAAATAAATATGTTGTATTGTTGCTTAGATCAGTTGGAAACACAATTCATAATTTGTTACATGTCTGAAGAAGGTACAGTGTACCGAAACAGCTGTCACTGAATTATATAATAAATATGAAAATCAAATAAAAACGACGTTTTATTTTTATTTTAATAATAAATATGGATTTTCCATCAAGTAACACCAACTCAATTGATATATAATATTAAATATTATATAACATATATGTTATTAAATTGGTATGGTCATGTACGTCAAATTCAAGAAGAAAGCTTGCCCATAAGAAACATTGCAATGGTGTCCAACTCAAAAAAGAATGAAAGAAAGACCTCTAAACTCATGAATGTAAGAAATAAGAACTGGAATGAGAACAAGATGACTGGAGGACATGGAGTGGATGGATAGGGACGACTGGAGAAGGAAAATAAAACTTTAGGCACAGAAAGATGTGTAAACATTAAAAATCTGTATATAAATAAAAAACATTATTATTATTATTATTGTTATTATTCTTCTTCTTCTTCTTCCTTCAAGTATTAGGCCAAGGCCTGTTACTATCCTATAGAAAATTTTCCCTCCAGCCTAAATAGTATGATCCTTCTGCGAAATTCTCGTATAAGACTTGAAAGCATAATAATAGTCCCTTTGATTGGTTGCTGGCCAAAGGAAGGCCAGACCAGTGATGGGGCTGCCATCTTATAGCCTCTCGTCAGGCTTTTCTGGAGAAGAAAAGGAAAATAAAGGAAAGAAGAAAAGGA
Organism: Diploptera punctata; assembly: GCA_030220185.1. NCBI lineage: Eukaryota > Metazoa > Arthropoda > Insecta > Blattodea > Blaberidae > Diploptera > Diploptera punctata. The sequence goes on from JASPKZ010005940.1 coordinate 2,785, forward strand.
AGAAAGGAAAGACTACCCCAGCCCTCGGATGCCCTATAAGCGTCCGGGTCGAAAAAACAAGAGTTAAACCAAGATAAGTTAGATAGTAAAGTTAAAAGAGTGCAAAACACAAGTAAGTGGAAGAAATGTTTTGCCTCAGCTGGGCACCTTGTGGTCCGCCATCCACATATCCCCTAGATGAGGACCCCCTGAGGGTTATTGTTATTATTGTTATTGCTATATAAATATATAATTATTATTATTATGATTATTATTATTATTATGTTATTGAAATGCGTGCTATTATACCATTTCAGAGACCCCTTGATGTCCCCCAACTCCTTTCAAAAAACTGTTAAACTGAAAAGATATTAAAACTAATTATTCTAGCCAGGTTATATTATATGGGTGTGAAACATGGACTCTTACTTTAAGGGAGGAAAGGAGATTACAAGTATTTGACAATAAGTTACTCAAGGAGGATTTTTGGACCAAAGAGAGATGAGTAGACAGGTGAATGGAGAAGACTGGCTTAACAATGAGCATACATGGTCTTTATAGGAAGCCAGATATAATAAGAACAGTTTAGTCTCGTAGACTACGATGGGCCAGGACATGTTAGCACGTATGGGGACTTGCATGAAGCTTCTTGTAGGAAAGCCAGAGGGAAAACGCCCAGTTGGTAGACCCAAGAATGATGTGGGAGAAAACATTAACTATGATTTGAGGAAGTAGATTATACAGGGAATGATTGGAAAGCATTAGCTCAGGATTGGGAATGTATGGAGAGCTTATGCACGTGTGGCCATGAACCTACGAGTTCGATAGTGCCAGTGAGTAAGTAGGTAATTATTATTATAATTATTATGATTTTATAGATTATTATTATTATTATTATTATTATTATATTATTATTATTTATTATTTGAAAAATGACTACAAATGACGTCGCAATCCGCGAGCTACGATTTTCAAATTATATGCCAGCTCTTTGAAACACTCCTTAACGGTAGCAGATGGCAGCACTGTAAATGTGTAGCCACGGTATTCTGCAGGACCCACTCCATACAACTGCAATTCAATAGCTCTCCTTTTTTTTCCCCCGTCGAGTTCTTTATCTCTCCCGCAGATTGGAAAATAGAGCAAATCCCGGCAGTCATTTTTTCAAACAGTTTGATATCATGAGGTCGGAGTTTTAGGTTAGGTTGGGTTAAAGTTTTTGAGGTCGCACGCTGTAACCTCAACTCGGGGGGGTTTTTGAGGTTCACTTTCCTCTTTTTTTTTCGGTGGTGTTTTTTTTAATCGTACACTTAGACTGAGCCTCTCTTTCAGTATCCCGCATCTCCTATAAAAATAGGGGCCCTTGCCATCAAAATCCGGTTATTTTAAATACATTCAGGTTTGTAAAAATGAGAATGGGTTTTTTTTTTTTCGGTTAGTGGCCTGTGGGAAAATGGTAGTTAAACGCTTGTCTGGAACCATACATGTTATTGATAGGAAAGGGGTCGTGTGGGTGTGGAGGGGGTTAGGACTAAGTGGAGTGCAGGGTAGATGTACTTCGGTGTCAATCACTAGGGGTTTGACTCCGTCGCCTGCGTTTTGAAAAGAGTTATAATGGAATTTGCTTGTACACGGCGCAACTATAGCCTTCTCTCTCTCTCTCTCGCTCCATCGCATCCACTGTGTGGAATTACGGCTTAAAGAGCTGATTGGGGCATTGAAGAGGGTTGAGGGGCAGCTACAGTGACGGAAGGATGGGTGCCCCCATGAGAGCCTGACCATGAATGACCCACCCCCTCCCATACACACACATACAGCAATCCCTGTTGCCATTGCTCCCTCCTCCCTCCGTTCTCTTCTTTTTCCACATATACACATTCAAAACAAGTACAACACCTTTAAATTCTAACCATCTGTGGTTTTGTCGAGTAGCACTTCTCATGCAATTTACTTTTTTTATTTTTTATTTTATTTTTTCAGGTCGTTTGTTTCCTATATCCATATAGAAGTGTTATTTATTTAACCATTTCGGTTTTTATAAAACTAATCCTCTAGTTGATCGTGACCACATTCCTGATGTACACCACCTTACTGTCACAGGTACTGTACCTCTTCTCGAAACCACAGATCACCCCAATACTTGTAATATGCATTTAAATATTTAATTTAAAATATCTAGACAAGATAATATTAGAAAATAAAACTAATTTAGAACAAGTAGTAACATATAACTTTCTAGGTTGTCGAAATAACATACACAGTAGAAAGAAAGAAACAGATATAAAGAACAAACTAAATAGTTTAATTAAATAACAGGTACACTAAAAAGAACTATGAAAAATAAAACGCAGGAAAGACTCTACAAATGAAATTATACAAGACAATGGCACTGGCTATTATACTTATGGATCCGAAACATGGACAGTGACAACACAACAATCTACCAAGATACAAGCTGCTGAAATGGGATTCCTCAGCCCAATAGCAGGATATCAAAGAACAGACAAAAAACAACAACAAGTCCCGCGCCGTAGCCGAGCTGTTAAGGTAGGAAGCCTTGGCGCAGAGCTACGGGACTTGCGCTGGTTCGAGTCTCCATTGGGGGAGGACTTTTTCTCATGGTATTTTCGGCCATTATGGACCGTTGCTCCCCCCAGCATCGTGAGGCAATTGGGTAGCTACAATAAGTAGCGGCTCCAGGTTGAGGAACCAGCTATAACGGCTGGGGGACTCGACATGCTTAACCACATGTCCCCCCTACCTTGCTGTTGATCTCTACCCTCTGTGATTGATACATGTGGATGTGAAGGGCCAGCATCCGGCGGTAAAAGGGCAACCGTTGAAAAAGTGGAAAGACCCTCAATCGGAATCAATCGGAACAAAAAAAACAACACAGAAATAAGACACCACCCAAAATAGAGGAATTTAAACTCAACAATAGAGAAATACAGAACAAAGTGGAAAGAACACTTGGCAAAGATGACTGAGATAGAATACCAAAAGCAGCCATACAACTATTCACCACGAGGAAGAGAGAAGTTTGGGAAGACCAAGGAAAAGGTGGAAAACGAGCAGCAATTTGGAGCCGGAGTAACAGGCTAGTAAAATAGGCCTAAACCGTGAAGAAGAAGAATGTAAATGTCTAACTACCTCACTGGCCTAATGAACCCTTATACTCCAGACACTCGATTTCCGGCTTTGTCGGTTTTCACGACAGTGTTGCCGATATGGATACTCAGTGGGGTGGCCGCTTTATGTATGCGGTTTAGGAGACATATCAGCTGACAACATCTCAGCAATTTTCATATCTTACTAAAGTAAATTGATCCCACTACAGACCCAGGAGCTCCTTGAGGTAGTAGGAGATTAAGGCTCCCACTTTTTCTGAAAATCGGCACTTGGATGTCAGTCGGGTTGTTAGCCCTGTGTAACGGGGCCGCCTTTACCCCCAGAACAAGCATCTAGTACTCATTTCAATTAGAGGCCGAGTCGACCCCTGGGGCCACGGTGCCTCCGAATATTTGAGTCAGTTTAAAAAAATCCTGACCCCACCGGGATTTGTTACTGCATTGATACCTAACTGCAACAAATACATTAAATATCGCAAATATATAATAGATTCATGATTTCTGATTTTTTTTTCAAAATATAAATGATTAACCTATAATTTGATAATATATTTGAGTGTTTAAAATTCTCCACTAGTGTGTTCTTACGATCCTATTTGGCAATAAATAATAGATCGATTTTGGCAGTGAATATACATAACTCACACTTCTAATTTTTCCATATCGCCGTTTACATTAATATATAAATATTTTAAACAACGGTAACTATATTGAAATATTATTTTTTATGGAAAGTAGCTTAATTTTATTGCGTTAAATAGTCCTAACAAATGCCACTCTTGATTTTTCCAATTTTCTAGATAAATTCCCTCTCTCATTCGTTCGAGTCGTGAATATATCGATAATTTGGAAATCACTCGTCGGCATTACTTATGAACCATTTCTTTCGGCCTCACTGCACACACCCGTTATGCGAAATATAGAAACTGTACCTGTCTTACAAATAACCATTGTAACTGTAAAAATATTAAATTTGTTTAAGTTCTGACATGATCTTTCACAAGTAGCGTTCTGAATTTACGGAAATAAAGATGGGCTAAATCGTATGTATCATTGTCAATTAACGAAAAAGTGAAAATGAAGTTAAGAAAATGCTCTCAGAGCGCGAAATATTATTACATTTAAATGAGGACAAAACTCCAGTTTATGAGACTTTAAAAGACAAAGAAAAATAATGAATTAATGGATGCAAGAAAATGGTCAAATGAAGAGAGAGGAAAAAATAATGGAAAATCGACGAAGTACTGTGGGAGTGTGTTTCACAGGTGCACGAGCAAAAAAATCTCCAAATTTCCGGACCAATACTCCAAAATCAAGTTATATACGTTGCTAAATCCCTAGGGAATAACGCTTTCAAGACATCTTCAGGTTGGCTGCATAGTTTTTAAGAAACGATGAAATGTAGTGTGGAATGAATTTGCGAGGAATCAAAGGATGCGAACAAACTTGGTCACGGGTCCTCTACAAGGTGCACAAGTTTCAAGTCGATCCAATGCTGGTAAGTGGGTGAAAATCGCGTTGATCGATTCCGTTCACATTGACAGAAGAACACATTTTTTTGTAATTTTGCGGCCGGGATTTTTTGAAAGAAGTTAGTGAGCGGAAACCGAAACTGCATAATTTAATTTCAGGATACGCGCGTAAGAGACATTTTAACGCTGACGAAACGGGACTGTTTTAACCCGCGCGTTATACCGTCGATGTCGCTTGTACATACTATTACTTCACTTCTCACGGCAGTGGAACTACAATTAATCCAAGGTAAATTCTTCTTCTTCTTCACGGTTTAGGCTTATTTACTAGCCTGTTTCCGGCTCCAAATTCCAGCTATTTCCATCTTTTCCTTGGTCTTCCCAAACTCTTCTTCCTCGTGGTGAATAGTTGTATGCTGCTTTTGGTATTCTATTCTCAGTCATCCTTGCCAAGTGTTCTTTCCAGTTTGTTCTGTATTTCTCTATTGTTGAGTTTAATTCCACTATTTTTAGTTGTCTTATTTCTGTGTTATGTTTTTTGTCTGTCCAAGGGTACGTAAAAAGGACATATACGGTACTCTACAATCCAAGATTATTAACCAGTTTGTTTTTTTATAATGCGGAAATTTGTCTAATGTGGAGGAAAATGGTCCCATGTGATTCCGCTTTGAGCGAGTTTATATTGTATATGTATTTTTTTCTCATGTTCATTTTCAATGTTTAATGAAGGTATGTAAAAACACAAAAATAATTTTCACAAGAAACAACCTGGATAGCCTCACTCTTTCAGAATTCGCTAATCATAATGAAAATAAGATCAATAATTAATTTATTAAATGAATTATCAATAGAAACAGAGAACAAGAGTTTCTTACAGAAGTGACAAGATGTGACTGTAACACAAATTTTTGTGCCATCTGAGAAGTGTGTGCGGAAGTTCGACAACCTCGCGAAAGGGATTAGCAACAGCCGAATTAATCAATTTGAGTTCTGGGAGATTTGGAGCTGAGGAGTCAGCTGTTGGGGAACAGTTACAACTACTTCCTCTAACTGTTACAAGACTGTCTTCCCTACATCATACACACACTACTGCACATTCTAAAATGTCTCTACTAGCTTCCTGTAGTAATTTCTATAACATACTGATTTACAAAACTAATATATATATTATATATATATATATATCATATATATGTCACCGCTGTGGTCTCGAGGTAGCGTGCTGACTTGTCACGCAGCGGGCTCGGGTTCGATCCCCGGTCGGGACAGTTTTTCTGGGTGAGGTTTTTATAGGGGTTTTTCCTCACCTGCAAGACAAATGTCAGGAAAACTTTAAGGCCTAAACGGCCCCGAAATCATATGGCCATCATCATCCATCATCATCATCACCCTTATCACATCATCATCATCATCATCCTTCCACCGGTGTGGAAAGCAACGGGAAGCTACCACACCTACAATTCCCTAGTAAAGCTGCAAAGCATAGCATTGAAAATGCTATGATTGGAGTGAAGGACCTGCCCTAATTACTATGGATGTATATATATATATATATATATATATATATATATATATATATATATATATATATATATATGAAAGAAAAAAATGAATGCTTGAGTCGGGATTTGAACTCGAGTCTCTAAAGTCTGTACCTTTAGCGCTCTAACCAACTGAGCTACCCAAGAATTCCAAGACAAACATACAATTTTCTTATACATGTAGTATTCTCAATTCACACAAGAGGTAGCGGAAAGATCTTCCGACTGCCATCTAGCGGCTAACATAACAGTTAAGCAAATTATTAAAGAGAATATTTACTTTATAGCAGTAACGCTTGTATATATAGATATTATAAATATATATATATATATATATATATATATAACAGATCAGATTTTTAGCTTAACCCAGATTTTAGAAAATAAATGGGAATATAATGGTACTGTACATCAACTATACGTAGATTTCCAAAAGGCATACGATTCATTTATGAGGGAGAAGTTGTATCCTGCTTGAGTTTCGGAATTCCTAAAACGTTAGTTAGACTTATACGAATGTGTCTAAATGGCACAAAGAGTAAGTGGTGCGTGTAGGCAAAGAGTTTTCGGATACTTTTGAAATCCACAATGGTTTGAAGCAAGGAGATGCACTATCTCCTCTACTATTTAATTTTGTACTAGAGCATACCATCAAATCTTTAGAGGATGAAGAGGCTTACAAACTCAATGGAATTAATAAGCTGTTTGGTTTATGCTGATAATGTAGAACGGGTTGTAAGGCGTAGTGACGTGTGTATAAACCTCTCCTACCCAATTCTCATCCTCACCTTCTCGTGGTACAACCCGTTTTCACAAAACGAGGCTCTGAGGACCGAGTCACGGCGGTATATCCGTTCCATCGGGTACTGAGTAAATGCGGTATCCTAATGTCTGTCCAGAGACTAAAAGGTAGAAACATTAAACTTAATTCCCATTAATAATTTAACAACCTTACCATAATCAAGTTATATAATTTTCCTACAAACGTCATTACCTTGATATTAGCATCCTATCTATTTTTGACCTTAATTGCAGTAGTTAAAATTATTAATATTTTTAAAGCCCTACCACTGGACTACTTAGCGTCGGGCCAGTAACCTGTCCTAAGGAACTTCAAAACTACTTTCAAGTCTCAACATGAAACAATCCAGAGGAATCGAAATATGACGACCATCGAATGGAAGATCACAGAATACCCAAACAAATGTTAAGATATCAACCTGCAGGAAGAAGAAGACCAGGACGTCCACTCAAAAGACTTTTGGATGGTGTTTCTCTTGAGGTCGAAACAGGTCGACAAATGGCCTAAATTCGTGATTGTACTATGATGATGATGATGATGATGATGCAGAACTAATGGCCGATAGCTGGGAGATGCTAAAGGACAACACGCACACACTACTGTGTAACACTAAAAAATTGAGACTGGAAGTAAATATCAATAAAACTAAATATATAGTCACACGTAGAAATACATTATATAATGGAAATGGACAGCTAATGACAAATGAGGGAAATTTTGAGGAAGTGGCTGAATTCAAATACCTAGGAACAATAATCACAAACAGGAATGAGATGCACAAAAAAATTAAAAATAGGCTCAATTCTGGAAATGCGTGCTATTATGCATTGCAGAGACTCTTGATGTCCCAACTCCTTTCAAAAAACGTTAAACTGAAAATATATAAAACTATTATTCTACCAGTTATATTATATGGGTGTGAAACATGGACTCTCTTACTTTAAGGGAGGAAAGGAGATTACAAGTATTTGAGAATAAAGTTCTTAGGAAAAATTTTGGACCAAAAAGAGATGAACAGTCAGATGAATGGAGAAGACTTGCATAGCAATGAATTACATGGTCTTTATAGGAAGCCAGATATAATGAGAATAGTTAAGTCTCGTAGAGTGCGATGGGCAGGACATGTGGCATGAATGGGGAAAGAAAGACGTGTATGGAGGCTTCTTGTAGGAAAACCAGAGGGAAAACGTTCAGTTGGCAGACCAAGAATGAGGTGGGAGAATAACATTAACTATGATTTTGAGGAAGTAGATTATACAGGGGATGATTGGAAAACATCGGCTCACGATAGGAGAGCTTATGTTCCGCGCGGCCATGAACCCACGGGTTCGATAGTGCCAGTGATTTACATATATATTATATATATATATATATATATATATAACACACACATATGGGTGTTGCAAAAAACACCGACGACGAAGTAAGATGGTATATTGATATATGC
>JASPKZ010005941.1:0-10000 GCA_030220185.1 Diploptera punctata
CCGGTTGGCCGTAATTTCTTAAAAGTTTTATATTTGCAATCTAATAATAAAAATGGTAAAAAATGTATTTTTTTTTAAAAATGGTTAAAAATTTAAGGTGCGTCTTAAAGTTCGTAAAATCTAATTTATAAAAATGAATGCTTGTTTATTTGTTCGTACGTTACGCGCGGCCATAACGTTGATACGATTGTGATGGGGCTTTTTGCAAAAATGTTCAGGAGATTCCCGGGATGAACATAGGTTATAAGAGAGTTGTGATACTCAACTCCTACACCCTCAAAAGTTGCCCTTTGTTGTGCAAAACGTGAAAAAAATTAGCTCTTTGGCCGCAATAAATGGTTTACGCTACCTAAACCATAACAAGTACATCTCAAAACACATACAAAAAATCCGCGACACCATATGTTTATCTCTTACGGATAAATCACAATAACCATTTTTGTCTTTCATTGATGCCAAGACGATCGAGACAAGTACGTAGATTCCTGAGCAAGAATAGCAGCACATGTGGGTATTCTTTTACGGATAACTCACAATAACGAATTTTATCTTTTAGCTCATTTATGCCAAGAAGATCGAGTGAAGTAGATTCCCGGGCAACACCGAATAATCAGCACGGGGAATCTTAAAATAATTACGATATACATTTATCATTATTTTTTTCATTTTACTTTATTCAACTAATCTTAAGAATTACATTAGTTTTTATCTTTCAGCTCATTTATGCCAAGAAGAGGGGGATAAGTAGATTCCCGGGCAACGCCGGGTAAACAGCAAAGGGTATCTAAAAATAATTACGATATAAATTTTCCTATAGTTATTCAACTAAACATAAAGCGCGTTAATTTTCATTTTATTTATGCGTAGCAGCGCACGCCGGGAATTAGCTAGTACGGTATATTTTAAAATGTGATTGTAGGGTTTGACTGTGTAAGACAAACACTCAAATTGGTCATCTATGTTTGTTAAATAATATGACCTTCTATCTTGTTTAAGTATAGAGTCACTGAGCTAATAAGGGGAAAGGAAACGCGGAATAATTAGCTATTCGTTCATATGCGTTTACAAACTCTAGTGTTATTCTTTGTGTTCACTTATACTTGCCATGCGAATGCCACAACGAATAACATGCATGTTTTGTTTTCAGTGCTCTGTTTACAATTAAATTGCATCCATTGTAACCCGCAATCAATTCCATTGATGTGTATCTCTGTTACTTCAGCGAGATTAAATAAGACAATAACGTGATTTATTTCTCTCCTACTGATACTTTACAGTATTGTTTCCCACATGATAACAGAATTGGCGAATTTGGTATTCTATGTATGTCTGTGCATCTGCCCTTATGAATTCCATATTAATGAAACGTTGTTTAGCCTAGTATGCACGATGATACAAGTTCCATGCATGTATATTGTATCTGAATCAGAATTTCAACTAAAATTCTCACTAGTTCTATGTTTTGCCTCTTAACCACTGAAACTGTTAACACTTCTCTTATATCTACATGAGTCTCAGTATTCATTAAAATTTATTTCTTATAAATAAAAGTCTAAATATTTTTTTTGTTTCTTCTTCTTCTGCGTGTTCGGAGATCATTATCGATATTTACAGGTGGTATTTAAGCCGTGGGTCTACATGTAATGAAGATGTTATAATCATAAATTCTTGGTGTTGATAACAATCTTAAAATTATCACTATCTTTAGAAGTTTCTCTTAATCCATCCACAGTAATTCTGCCCGAGGGCAGGTCCTTCACTGCAATCATAGCATTTTCATGATATGCTTTGCATCTGTACTAGGGAATTATATGTGTGGTAGCTTGCCGTTGCTTTCCACACCGGTGAAGGATAATGATGATAATGATAAGGATGATGATGATGGCCGGATGATTTTCGGGGACCGTTGAGCCCTAAGCTTCCTGACATTTGTCTTACAGGTGGAGGAAAAACCCCGAAAAAACCTCACCCAGGAGCCTGTCCCAACCGGGGATCGAACCTGGGCTCGCTGTGTGACAAGACAGCTACCTCGAGACGACAGCGGTGGACTTTCACTTAATATATCTCTTAATTCGCAAATCTCCTAGAGTGGCTTTATATGGCCAGCTGAATGGTACGCTGCAGATAAAGTGCTTCTGCAGCGCTATGCGCCCATTCTCCTTTACAGAATTTGAAGAGACCATTATTCATATTATCGCAGCCTCACTAAGATGGTTGTCCAGCGGCTTGCTTTGTTTCCCCGCCGCTGTTATATGTAATTAAATACAAAAATGCCGACTACTGCCACTATAATAAGTCCGCATGTTAAGGAATGTCGCGCGGTACCCGCCCTTTATTTTAAACGGACAACTATCATATTGCGGCGATAATACCTGTAAATCGGATTGTAACATTTTGAACGCTGTATCTGAATGCATTGTAATTTATTTCCTCCTTCTTGACAACCAAGAGAACCAGAACAATATAAATGTGATTGCCTTTGAAAGTTAAAAAAAAAATCCCCTGAAGTTTCCCAACAGTTTGGAGACTCACTAGAGAAACATACGGCACCACACTATTCGAAAATTGATAGCAGAAGTCTTGCGAGATTTTCGATACACGGTTTATGAGGAAGTTCATGGTGTGTGCCACTAATGAGAGTAACAGATGAATAGGCTAGAATGTTATTGCATTTAGACCATCTATCTAAAATTGGTATGGTATTAGATCCCACAATTCGTTTTGAGACTCATAGTGGCCAACCTGAGGAAGTTGACTCTGAAAAGAAAGCCATATATGTGCCAAACATTGACATTATACAAAGATTAATACCAACTAGATAGTAATAACTGTCACAGAATTGATGATCGGGACAAGAGGTACTATACCCAGGATTCCTAGCCAAATTTTGGAATTCCTTAGATTTGGACAGGGTGTATCTTTCTAAAATTGCCATTGCTGCCATTAGCGGATCAATTTCAATTTTAAGAAACCATTTTCACAAAATTTCTACTTTGTAGTACGTATACTTCAATTAGGCTCAAAATTTGAATTTTTTTAATGTATTTACAAAACATATTTCATAAATTCAAAAAAAATTCTGTATCACTTTGTCCTTGAGGCAATCCTCTAATGAGGAAAGTTGTATATAATAATTAATATGAGATTCTCCTTCATTAAAAATATGTTTCTCTATAGCTTAATGTATCTTACATTGTTAGTGTTTATATATATTTTGATCGTCACATAGCAGACTAAACCAATCTTAATTAAAAATTGATGAAATAATACAAATTTTTACAACACTATAAGTTCAGTAATTATTTTAATTTCTAGAACATTTATAACACAGATACTCTAGTTCTAGATTCATAAAGTAACCATAATTTATAAATTCTGTTCAATTTTGAAATCACAGTTTTTTTAAAAGGCATAGTTATCTGGGTGTTGTTACCACCCCCTCTCCAGTTGAAGTAACATTCTGTCACCCTTCCTTCTGAAGGATTAATTTATGTAAACAAAGAAAAATTGTAGTGAGTACTTTGATGCCCAAAATGATTATAGAATAGTAAATTAGCGCCATGTGGGGAACAGAGAGAGGTATTTGGCAGTCAATAGTGGCGTGTGGCAAAAGGCAGCCAGGAGGGTTTACGCATCACTCATAGTTGGTGAATACACAGCATCCAGTTTAGCTCAGCACATGCGGAAAGTTCTGCAGTTTTAGTATTATCGCAAAAGTGCCTTCTGCATCACAGGATCTGTTGCGGCATCGGGCTTATCATACTGTGGCCATAACCTTGAAGTAGCAGATAACACTGACATCTATACCTATAAGCCACGGCGGGTCTATAGTCGCCGATCATTCCCATGTTAGTTGCAGAAATTCAAATTAGAGACACACGTGTAATTGGTAAAATATTGTGTTGCGAAGATAGTGCCGTTCTGTAGTACTTACAGGAATGCCGATCCATGATTACAAATTCAATTTCCTAAATTTCGAAGTTGCCAACCTATAAATAACTAAATAACTATACTAATTTTACAAATTACGTACCTAGGGCGGAAACGTAAAACCACGGTCCGTGATGTATATTACGTACTATATATACAAAAATATATCCAAAGGTGTAACTGTTAATATTCATTATACGAAACAAATCATTGCATCGTAATTAACTCAACTTTATTTGAAACAATATAAAAACATAAATTCGTACTGCCGCCATTTTATGTCTAATTTGGTCATGACCTGCAGTAGTCCTCAACCAAATATTTTCTGCATTAGCGTATATACATTGGTAATTTGTTTATCCATCCATCCATATAATTCTGCCCGAGGGCAGGTCGTTCACTAAAATCATAGCGTTTTCATGCTATGCGTTGCAGCTTTACTAGCAAATTAATAGGTGATTGTAGCTTTCCCGTGGACTTACCACATTTGTTTTATAATGAACGCAAATAGTGTCCAACAAAAGATATTATTTTACTATTATTTATTATTTTGAAAAACACCATCTTGCAAAAATAATGTACAACCCACGTTTGTGAAGTGTTTTACAGAATCTCGTAAAATAAAAACCTCGCTAATCGCTCGATTTTTAATAATTTTCCTCGATTATGTAAAAACCTCTTCCCAACCTTGCATCGGTAATATACTATTATCTGAATTAATTGATTAATCCCTGTTAAGTATACTTCTAGAAACAGTAATTTTTAAATATTCATCGTGGAGTGGATTGTATTTGTTCTATTACACAGTATCTTTGATCGTAGGCCTTTAGAACCGAATCGTATTATTTGACATTCTTCTTTTTTTACAACCACCTAAAAAATACAACTAAGATCGTGTAATGGTAAAGTTTAATCTACCAAGCTCTATAACCAGCTTAAGAGGGTTCAGTCCTTATTGAATTCCAGAAGCAAAACGTCTGTATAACACGTTTGCCTGTGTTTTTCTTTCACTTCTTTTCTTACAAAGGTTGTATATAACTGCTTTATTAGGGGTCTAATGCCTCGGGTTTCCAGAGAATATAAAGAAGAAAGACGTGGTAGTTGTATTCTTTACAAGAAGCTGCTTCTTGAAAATGTGTTTTTGTAAAGCAGTGTGTAATTTTAAAATCTTACATAATAACACTTGAAGTGGCTGGTTTCCCCGTCACACGATGAATAATGACCCCCAGAACTCCTTAGACCAGTTTTATACTCTCCTTTCCCTTTTTTCCATGGAGTTCCTTAAAATACAAGTTATACGTTAATAATAAAAACAACAAAAAGCAATCGTTTTATCTCAGTCAAATATTTAATTTATTCAAGTCGAACGTTTCAATCTCCTTGTGTGAGATCATTTTCAAGACATTTGACGTGGTTTGTTTATATACATAGTTACCATCACCAAGACAATTTTATGTGTTTTTTTTTTAATTTAAATAAACGATTTCAAAGTGCCAACTATGATTAATAACACTGGTCAACATGATTTTTGTCTCACGAGTACCAATAGTTGTATTCAATGCAGTTTCTTCATCGTGTTTTTCAATTAGGTATTCGAAATTTCCTCCATCACCCACAGTCTTTTTATTTAAATTTCAATTTAATGGATTAAAATAATTATTTTTTTAATAAACTTTTTTTTTTCGCCCATTTGTCAATTGTAAATAAAACCAAAAGAGCTAACTCAGGAGATTTCAGTTATGGAAAGAGATGTCAAGGCAAATGGAATCCTAATATACTGGCCGATTATTGTTGGACCATCAAGAGGGATGCTCCACAGGCGAAATATAGCAGAAAATCGTCATTTTTTTACTTTCTAGGTGAGTCCGAATGTTCGAATATTGGTGTAGTTACGAATGTAGAAAATATTAAAGTGTTTGAAATTATAAATTCCCGTCTCTCGGAAACCTTGCGTGAAGGAGAAAACCCGGTATCATATTGAATTCAAAAGAAACATACTATTAGAATCACATATTTTTCTTTCTGAGACAAAAAAAAAGTTTATTTTTTGTTGCTCAGTGTAATTTTTAACATAATCATAAATTGGAAATTTTGAGTTGGTTCATTTCAATTTGTAAAAAAAAAAACACACACACAAATTGTCTTGGTTATGGTAAATTATCATTATAATACATTCACGAATTTAGGCCATTTGTTTACCTGTTTCGGCCTCAAGAGAAACAACCATTCCAAAACTCTTTTGAGTGGACGTCCTGGTCTCCTTCTTCCTGCAGGTTGATATTTTAACATTTGTTTGGGTATCCTGTGATCCTCATTCGATGAACATGTTGCATCCATCTTGACTTATAATCAGACATTTTGTTTTCTAAAGGTTCCTTGTGTAATTCTTCTAAGATGTCTTCATTTTTTGTGATCTGGTAGTGTGTATCCTGCAGTCCTCCGAAGGTATCTCGTTTCAGCAGATCTAAGTCTCTGTATAACCTTATGTTTAAATAATTATGTATTATACAATTCCAAGCGCGATAGGCCTAGAAGGCCCTTGGCCACCAACCGGCTGCTGGCCTCACATCCACATGTGTTAATCACAGAGTTAACGACATCTAACCAGTGTAAGGTGACATGTGGTCAGCATGTCGGTTCCCTCAGCCGTTATAGCTTGTCTTCTCAACCTGGAATCGCTACTTATTGTAGCTACCCAAATTCCTCACGATGCTGGGTGGGCACCAGTCCAATTCTGGCCGAAATTCAATGGGAAAATTTCTTCCCCATAGGGACTCGAACCAGCGCAAGTCCCGTAGCTCTGCCCAATGCTTTACCTTAACCACTCGGCTACGGCGCGGGACACTCCATAGATCCGCTAGACTAAAATCAGAAGTTGCGCTACCGCTATGATTTAAGAGTCATATCGTTATTTCTATCTTGGCCTACCCAGGTTTGATTCCTCGTAGAACTGAATTCCTGGTTGTGGGTTTTCATAGTTTTCCTCAACTCTGGTGTAAATATTGAGGAATCAGGGTACAGCTTTCTTGAAAATCATCGGCCTAATCTGTTATCAGTAGTATTCATTAACAATTTAGAGCGTATAGCTTACAAAAAAATTGAATATGACAATTTCTGAAAGTAAATCGAAAGTAATGGCATTCAACGAGAAAAGCCATATGAGGTGTAAAATCAGCATTAATAACAGTATAATGCAACAGGTGAACAATTTTAATTATTTAGGATGCAATGTTATCATACTGGCAGAAGGAAGGTGTTAATATTAAATTAAATAAGTTTTATAGAATGTGTGATACTATAAAACGTACACTGAAAAATAAACTTTGAGGAGTACAGAATAAAATTTTGCAAAATTATGGCAGTGCCTGTCTTGACATATGCAAGTGAAAATTGGACTGTTAAACCGTTCAGACAGAAGAAAAATAGAAACTGCAAAATTACTTCTTACGTTCAGTGGCATAATGTGACAATTTTGGACAGAAAAAGAAATGAAGATATTAGAAAATATTTAAATATTTTTAAATCACACAAATAGAATTGGCAATATGATAACAACTGGGTATGAACATGTTAAAAGAATGCCTACAGATAGAAATCCGTTATTGAAATACAAAGCAATAGGACGTAGAATGTTGGACTCCCATTTACTACTAGGGGGGGAAGATTCATTAAATATTTTCCACTTGATTTGAAAACAGGTCAAAGTCCTAATGTCAAGAAGTGAAGAAGAAGAAAAATCTAACAAAAGTAGTAGTCATAGTGGAATGCAGGTTTTCACGGCCGGTAATCATGATAGTAACGATTCCGGGCTATGTGGCCGTGGTCTATAACTGGCGTTTCTTCTTCCAGACGTTTCTCTCCCTCAACTGCGGAGGGCATCTTCAGTGGCGAGCGCTAGAAGCTGTCGAGTCTACGACAGGGAAACAACAGCTTCTAGCGCTCGCCACTGAAGATGCCCTCCGCAGTTGAGGGAGAAACGTCTGGAAGAAACGCCAGTTATAGACCACGGCCACATAGCCCGGAATCTTTTACTACCAGTAGTAGTCATAGTTCCAATAAAAATTTGATTTTTTTTTGCAAATGCCCCAGGTTGTCTTTCGATATTCCTGGTGTTCTCTCCTGGCATCCTACTTGTAACCCACTTCTGTGGTTGGGGCGCCTGGAAGACGGGGTTACGTTGTCCCGATGATATGACGGATGATGATGATGATGATAGTGGTGCGCGCCAGGAGAGTCCTTAATCCTAAGCTTAATCTAAGATGAATGATCATGATTGCGATGGCCATATGATATCAGGGACCGTTTGGGCCTTAAAGTTTTCCTGAGATTTGTCTTATAGGTGAGGGAAAACCCGATAAAAACCTCACCCAGAAAAACTGTCCCGACCGGGGATCGAATCCGGACCCGCTGCGTGACAAGGCAGCACGGTACCTCTAGACCACAGCGGTGGACATAATTTGATTGTAGATGCCTTTAAATCGAAGTAGAACTCCGAATTGCGAAATTGCACACAACAGTAATCTATAGATAATCCATCCATAGTAATTCTGCCCGAGGGCAGGTCTTTCACAGCAATCATAGCACTAACACGCTATGCTATGCAGCTTTACTAGGGAATTATAGGTGTGGTAGCTTCCCGTTGCTTTCCACATCTATAGGTAAGTCATAGTTATTTTTTTTATTTAGCAACATTCCACAATACAGTGTTTCTCCTTCAACCCAAAGTGAGTAACGAAGACTCCTTTTAATTTTTCATCATTAATCGTCATTTCAGAGTGCATTAAATTTAATATATCTACATTTGCGAAAAACAAATAAACATAGGCTGTCAATGGACATGCACAACCTATTAATGTGTACGCAAAGAGCTAAAAGCTAAAAAAATTAAAAAAATAAAAAATAATATATATATATATATATATATATATATATATATACCGGTATATCTAATATATAAAAATGAATGTTTGTTTGATTGTTGTTTGTTTATTCGTACTTTATGCGCGGCCATACCGTTGATCCGATTGTGATGGGGATTTTGTAAAATGTTCAGGAGATACCCGGATGAACACAGACTCTAAGAGAGTTGATACTTAACTCCTACACCCTTAAAAATCACCCTTTGTAGTGGAAAAGTGGAAAAAAGTAGCTCTTTGGTCGCTTAAATGGCTTACGTTGCCTAAACCATAACAAATATACTAAATTATTGTGCACAGAATTGAATATCTCAAAAAGTCCTACAAAAAAGTCCGCGACAACATAAGTTTATCTCTTACGGATAACTCACAATAACCATTTTTGTCTTTCATTGATACCAAGAAGATCGAGACAAATACGTAGATTCCTGTGCAAGTACATGGGTATTCTTTTACGGATAACTCACAATAACATTTTTTTTTTCTTTTAGCTCATTTATGCCAATAAGTTCGAGATAAGTAGATTCCCGGACAACACCGGGTGATCAGCACGGGAAATCTTAATATAATTACGATATAAATTTATAATTATTTTTCATTTTACTTATCCAACTAATCATAACTACATTAATTTTCGTCTTTCAGCTCATTTATGCCAAGAAGTTCGGGATGAGCAGATTCCCGGATAACGCCGGGTAAAGAGCACGGGTATCTAAAAATAATTACGATATAAATTTTTCCCCTGCTTATTTAAGTAAACATAAAACACATTAATTTTCGTATTTCAGCTGATTTATGTCAAGAAGATCGGGGTAAGTAGATTCCCGGGCAATGCCGGGTAATAAGCACGGGGTATATAAAAAATATGAATTTATAATTATTCTTCCTTTTATTTATTCAACTAAACATAAAATCACATTAATTTTCATTTATGTAGGCGTAGCAGCGCACGCCGGGTATTAGCTAGTGTGTGTGTGTGTGTGTGTGTATATATATATATATATATATATATCATATGAAAAGAAAAAAGAATGCTTGAGTCGGGATTTGAACTCGAGTCTCTAAAGTCTGTACCTTTAGCGCTCTAACCAACTGAGCTACCCAAGAATTCCAAGACAAACATACAAGTTTCTTATACATGTAGTATTCTCAAT
>JASPKZ010005941.1:15000-24584 GCA_030220185.1 Diploptera punctata
GAAGATATTTAAATTGATTAGATCTCTCTAAAATTTTATTCTGGAGACAGATTTTACTTTTGCATGGGGTCCTTCCCATGAAATGCCATAATTTTAGTTTTGTTAATTGATATTTCCATATTAAATTTGGCACCTATTTTTTGTAAATTATAAATTGATCGTTGCAAATCATTTTCGGAAAGTGCCAGAAGAACTAAATCGTCTGCAAAAAGAATAGCATCGAGTTTGAGGTTCCTATTGATGGGTATATATCCTCGTTGTGTTTTCCTCCATTCGTTTATTAATTTATTCATATATATAATGAAAAGCACCGGTGAAAGTCCACATCCCTGTCTTACTCCAGTACTGATCTTTTCCCAAGAAGATAATTTGCCATCTTTTCATTTCCCTGGTAGGAATTTGCCAAACTTCAGCATCAATGTTAAAACGCTCTGAACTATGGTTTGATATATTTTAATTTTCTAGTTTTCGTAATATTTTTGCTCCGCCAAACAGACTTTAAAGCATTTATTGCTTGTTTGTTTTGTTTGTGCGATTCTATTTTCAATTTCCTCTGTATTATCGCCTCAATGGTCTAATTTTGTTCCTAATTAGGTGCATTCAATACTAGGTTTTAGTTCTTGTCCATTGTTGAAATTTATATTTTCTATTTCTTCGCCTATACACAGATATTTAGTTTTCTCTATGTTTGTATAAAGTCCCCATTTTTCATATTCTTCTTATAGATTTCTTGCCATATATTCTGCCATCATGGTCTTGTGCTATTAATACCTGGTCGTCTGCAAAATTGAGTGAATATATTATATGCTATGAAATTGAATTGATATCTATCAGAAATTACTTTTAAAAGTTTGCAGGTGTCATCTTTAATGTAGTTAAAGTAAAAATGAACTTACCATATTGCCCGAAAATATACCGAAACTTTAAAAATTCGAGGGAAAAAATTAACATACATTGGGATAACCCTATTTAATTTACGTTATTGTGATGACAAATATTTTCTTTTTCGTAATATTTTGTTTAACATACGTTAGAATATTAGTGTCAATACTTAACGTAAGGTACTCGTCATATGAAATCTTGTTAGTCGCAAGCTAATTCTTCAGTTTAATTATGGTTAAAAAGTGAATTAATAGCCAATAGGTATAATTGTAAAATATCAATAAATAAGTCAAAAGTAATGGCGTTTATTGGTAAATATGGAATTAGGTCAAAAATTGTACTGGATAACAAAATAATAAAACAAGTATCACATTTCCAATATTTAGGATGTGATATAACTTATAGAGAAAATAAAGATATAGAAAATAAAGTAAATACATTTCAGGCTATTTGTGGAACCATAAATAGAAACTTAGGTCGGAAAACAAGGAAAGATACGAAGCTTAAATTATATAAAACAATGGCTGTTCCTTTGTTGTTGTATGGAAGTGAAAATTGGATAATGAAATCAAGGGATAAAAGCAGGATATAGACTGCGGAAATGCTATTTTTACGTAATGTGAAAGGATGCACAAGAGCGGATAGAATAAGGAATGAAACTATACGAGAAGAATTAAATATGTATAAAATTGAAGATAAAATCAGCGAAAATAATAATAAATGGACAGAACACTTAATGAGAATGAACAACGAAAGAATACCAAAAAGAACCTTCCTGTATAATCCCAGAGGAACAAGAGATGTTGGCCGACCACGTAGAAGATGGACTGCACTTTTAACTTCGCCGGAACAGGCTGCATAGCCTAAACCTTCTAGTAGAAGAAGGAGACAAAGACGATAAATGACAAATCAAAGAGAGTTATTTTTTCGAACCCCGATGTTTCTAGAGGTGTATTAATAGTGGGCCTACCATGATCATTCGGTTTTTTTTTCGGGTTCTCGCGTTTTCCGAATTTCATTCCACCAATACTCTTCCACTCTTCTTCCCTTACCCATAATGTTTCATTCATCTCCATTCTTTCATTAATTTATATCGTATCACCTTTCACACCCCATCTCATGTTAGGTGAAAAATAATCTGGTTTATCAAGCAGCCAGTTATGGTGATCTAATGAGGTCAGGCTTGTGTATTTCTTCATGGCTCCGTGCCTGTGTGTTAACTTAAAGCAGAACAGGTCGAAGGAGAGGGCTGTAACCCCTCCTCGAAGTCTTGAGCCCACCTTAAATAAATGGCGATGTGAGTCGAGTATGAATGGTTTATATATATCAAACAGAAATACTGTAACAGACTGCAATGCATCCTAGAAGGCGCAGTGGAAGCTATCACCGTATTTAATTACGCAAATAAACACCGCTTAAATGCAATAAATAATTATAAAATTACATATGCCCGAAATGTGATGATTTTGGGCTAATTCTAATTCTAATATTAAAAATATTTAGCCCCGGAATTTAATTATCTTTAACTCATTTTACTTGTAAATATGGAAAAAATAGTGGGACTATTTCCTGTCATGACCACTCTGGTTACAACATTACTCTATGAACCAGCGATAACCACAGTAATAACCAGCGATAACCACAGTAATACCTGCGATAACCACAGTAATAACCAGCGATAACCACAATAATAACCTGCGATAACCACAGTAATAACCAGCGCTAACCACAGTAATAACCAGCGATAACCACAGTAATAACCAGCGATAACCACAGTAATAACCAGCGATAACCACAGTAATAACCAGCGATAACCACAGTAATAACCAGCGATAACCACAGTAATAACCTGCGATAACCACAGTAATACCAGCGATAAACCACAGTAATAACCTGCGATAACCACAGTAATAACCAGCGATAAGCACAGTAATAACCTGCGATAACCACAGTAATAACCAGCGATAACCACAGTAATAAGCAGCGATAACCACAGTAATAACCTGCGATAACCACAGTAATAACCTGCGATAACCACAGTAAATAACCAGCGATAACCACAGTAATAACCTGCGATAAACCAAGTAATAACCTGCGATAACCACACTAATAACCAGCGATAACACTATAATAACTAGCGATTAACTCACGGCTCTGTCGATAACACAACATCTCCCGTCGATAATAACTGATTTATGTACGAATTTAACCGCGTAAAACAAAAAAAAAGAGGCATTTCATGGGATTCGCCTTGTTAGAGCAGCTGAATTAGGCTAGGTTAGCTTTTAGGTTCGATGCATTCTAAATATGCTATGTTTTAAATTCTATGAAAATTCAAAATGGACCACGGTTACAACTTAAAAACATATTTCCATTCCTAAATTTCACATTACATTAACATAGTTATAGCTCCGGGTGAGTCTATTATGCTAGTAATATTTACTGTTAGGAATTTTTATATGCTAGATTTTTCTTATTTAATATAATCTTGAAGATTGCCCATAAAACGAAAGTCTTCAGAATCCTTTATGAATGAATAACTACCCCTGCACATATAAATAATAATGCCTAAAGTTTCACGATGGTGATTCTCCGGAGATAAATGTTACAAATATATCACTTAGTAATGGTATAAATTGCATTAAAAATGTCTTAAGTTGCACAGTAAATAGCTAGTTATGTGCAACCCTATCTCCTAGATTATATTTTTTTCTCATTCATTACTTATAGTAAGTATGGGTCATACATCCATCGATAGTAATCTGCCCGAGGGCAGGTCTTTCACTGCAATCATAGAATTTTCATGCTATACTTTGCAGCTTTACTAGGAATTATAGGTGTGGTAGCTTCCCGTTGCTTTCCACACCGGTGAAGGATGATGATGATGGCCGGATGATTTCGGAGACCGTTGGGGCCCTAAGCTTATTGACATTTGTCTTACAGGTGAGGAAAAACCCCGAAACCCCGAAAAAAAACCTCACCCAGGTGCCTGTCCCGACCGGGAATCGAACCCGGACCCGCTGCGTGACAAGCATCACGGTACCTCAAGACCACAGCGGTGGACATGGGTCATACAGTGAACCTAAAATAATGTAGGCGGTCCACCGCTGTGTCTCGAGGTAATGTGCTGCCTTGTCACGCAGCGGGCCCGGGTTCGATCCCCGGTCGGGACAGTTTTTCTGGGTGAGGTTTTTATCGGGGTTTTTCCTCACCTGTAAGACAAATGTCAGGAAAACTTTAAGGCCCAAACGGTCCCCGAAATCATATGACCATCGCAATCATCATCATTCATATTCATCTTAGGTTAAGCATAGGATTAGGGACTCTCCTGGCGCACCATTATCATCACCCATCATATCATCGGGGCAACGTAACCCCGCCTTCCAGGCGCCCCAACCTCAGAAGTGGGTTACAAGTACGCCATGCCAGGAGAGAAACCAGGAATGTCGAAAGACAAACCTGGGGCATTTGAGAAAAAAAATAATAACAATAATGTAGGCGTGTCAGAGTCCTTAAAAACCCAAACCAATCTCTACCAATGTAATTTAGAGTTAGTTTTCATTTGTTTTCATAATGTTCACAATTATCATATTATTGAAGTAAGTTACATTTTTTTTTGCGTGATAGTGTGTTTTGTCCTATTTACCAGCAATGGCGACCATGATTGAAAGTTCAACTTCCTACATTTGGGGGTTGCTAACCTAAATATGTATACTGTAATATTACTTATTACAACCCACGTGCGGGAAGTAAAACTACTGCCCTTTATGTATATACAAAAATATATCCAAAAGGTAGTGTTATATACATTACATAAAAGAAATCACTGCATTTTAAACGAATTTAACTTTATTTGAAACAATATTGAAACTTGGCTTATAATTCTACTGAAAACTTTTAACTTTTTTAACTTTACGTCCAATATTATTCTTTTTGAAGAAGCTAACTAGTGTATCAAAATCTGCAATATTGATACCTTCTTTTAAATTTTATCATCGTCATCAGCATTGAATATTCTGACCAAAAACTCGCTGGAGACTTTAATGTTTCACTAAGCACGAAATAAGCAACCATATTTTTTCACTTACACTACAATTCTTCTCCTTCGGCCACTTTCTGAATGAAATGTATGTTTTTTTCATAATTTAATTTAGATTTCTCTGGCACTAAAGAAGCACACCCAACTTCCCACGCTTCTTCAATTTCGTCGTTTTGATTACAATCATTCATACTTGCAGCCATTTGATGCGAGATTGATATCAAGGCCTACTGTAATCTCAACCGTTATTTTCGACATATAGCATATATACGTCCACCGGTGTGGTCTCGAGGTAGCATGCTGCCTTGTCATGCAGCGGGCCCGGGTTCGATCCCGGTTTTTCTGGGTGAGGTTTTTCTTTCTCGGAGTTTTTCCTCACCTGTAAGACAAATGTCAGGAAAACTTTAAGGTTCAAACGGTCCCCGAAATCATATGGTCATCATTATCCTTATCATTATATCATCATCATCATCCTTCACAGGTGCGGAAAGCAACGGGAAGCTACCACACCTATAATTCCCTAGTAAAGCTGCAAAGCATAGAATGGAAATGCTATGTTTGCAGTGAAAGACCAGCCCTCAGGCAGAATTACTATGGAGCATATATACATTACCCAGACTGCTAACGTCAGTCAATTGTTTATAATGAACGCAAATATTTCCAACAAAGATATTATTATTTAATCATTGTTTCGATCCAAATTTTGAAATTTTACATATTTGTGATAAGGGTAAGAAGTTACGAGTAGATCTTTTGGAGGCTGTAGAAATTAATAAATTTAAAAGTAGTAAAAAACTGTTAAATTCTCATTGATTTGAATGAATCTCCTTTGTTAAATTAAAAAATTAAATAAATATTGTTGTATTGTTGCTTAGATCAGTTGGAACACAATTGATAATTTGTCAACATGTCTGAAGAAGGTACAGTGTACCGAAACAGCTGTCACTGAATTATATAATAAATATGAAAATCAAATAAAACTACGTTTTATTTTTATTTAATTAATATATTATTTTACTATTATTTATTATTTTAAAAACATCATCGCTCAAAAAATAATGTACAACGCACGTTTGTGAAGTGTTTTACAGAATCTCGGAAATTAATAACCTCGCTATCGCTCGGATTTTAAAACATTTTCCTCGTTTCTGTAAATACCACTTCCCAACCTCGTTTAGTAATATACTATTACAGAAAACACTTAGTCTTCATTTTGTTTATAAATGCTTAATGTAGACTAGGATATTTTTAGTTGTGAGCGTAAAGCTAACAGTTTCCAAGTTACACCCCCTCACCCCCTTGTTTATTGTTAACTTGAGCAGAGAAGTTGTCTCCCTCAACAAACAACACGTTGTTTGTGGTTTGACAGAGAATTGTACAGCTACACAGTGGAGTGCAGTATTTCAACCGTTTGAAACATATCGGATCCTTCTAGCTTTGTTACAACTTGCCAGTACCACATAAATTATGTGACATTTCGTCTCAAAGCACTGATTACATTACGTTTGATAAGACTTGAGGAAAAAGTTGTCACGGGAAGTTGACATATACATTCCGAGTTTTACAGGATTTCCAACACATTTTTAGCAGTCTTATTCCCACTGAAGTTTTTTTTTTTATGAAACGGCATACGAAATGTTCGGGATGCTTTGTATCTTGTCGCCTTATTCTATTTGCTTATAAATTTCAAAGTATTATATACTATTATCACTTCTCGCAACTGGAATTCCCTACCACAAGAAATAAGGGGCTGCCGGATATTGGCATCATTTAAAATAAATCTAAATTAATATTTTAGTCAAAAAATTATAAAATTTAACATAGTAACAGGAAGTATAAATAATATTTTCAATCCAAACACAGAACAGCATCACACACGAACTAGAATTTATAAAACACTGGCCAGACCCATATTATGTTATTTTACTGCGAACTGGGTCTTTTCCTAGGAAAGCCATGACTTTAGATTTTTCTGTTGAGATTTCCATGTTGTAGCTTATTGCAATTTGCTGAAAAGAGTGGGCTGAATGTTGTAGGTCATCCTCTGAATTCGCTATAAACACAATATCACATGCAAATAATAGGGTGTCTAAATTATATAATCTATTAGGTGGTATACTGTCATGTGGTTGTAGTCTCCATTCTTTAATAATTGAATCCATGTATATTATGAAGAGCATTGGTGAAAGACCACATCCTTGTCTAACTCCTTGGTTAATTGGTCTACATTCAGAGATTTTATTTTCAATCTTAACTTGGATGTAATTATCCTTATAAAAATCATAATATAGTCCACCGCTGTGGTCTCGAGGTAGCGTGCTGCCTTGTCACGCAGCGGACCCGGGTTCGATCCCAGTCGGGGCAGTTTTTCTGGGTGAGGTTTTTATCGGGGTTTTTCCTCACCTGCAAGACAAATGTCAGGAAAACTTTAAGGCCCAAACGGTCCCCAAAATCATATGGCCATCATCCTTATCATTATCATCCTTACCATTATCATTATCATCATCATCCTTCACCGGTGTGGAAAGCAACGGGAAGCTACCACACCTACACAATTCCCTAGTAAAGCTGCAAGCATAGCATGAAAATGCTATGATTGCAGTGAAGGACCAGCCTTCGGGCAGAATTACTATGGATGGATATCATAATATGTTGTTTTTGTTTGAAATATAATTAAGTTTTGTAGTTCATATACTAATTTCTGGAAATTGACTTCTGACTGTGAATGTCGTTCGTAGTCTAGTCTACGACAAGGTAACACCACCTAGAAGCACTCGCCACTGAAGATGTCCTCCACAGTTGAGGGAGAAACGTCTGGAACAAACACCAGTTATAGACAACAGTCATATAGCCCGGAATCTATTAATATTATGATTACCGGCCTGCATTCCATGGCAATATTTTAATTAAATTTACTGATGACGTTAAATTTATCACGAACACGTATCAGTATATGAGAATCAAGGAAATAGCGTGCCGTCCTCAACACAATCTACGTGGGGATCTGCAATGTAAACCTCCTGTATGACGTGTGTTTCCGTACTGGCTGATTTTAGCTGTTTCGTCCCATTTGTCACATGTTGAAAGTGGACAAGGAAGAAACTATTTCTTCCTCTGAAGATCATGTTATTTCCAGGAATTTGAACACTTGTTTACCATTACTCTTCCCTACCGGATTTCTCCCTGTGACACACAAAGAAACAAAAGGTATAGGAATAAGCCATGGGCTCGTAAAGAACATCAGAACAGGAAATGTTTGCAACTCTTAATTGTGGCTAATACTTCTCAGTACTTGTTTTTAATAACTGTCATTATATCATCATCATCATCGTCGTCGTTATCCAGGGATTAAGCCTGTTGGCTCGTTCCGGTTTTATGAAAGCCAGAATTGTTAAAATTGTTCAGACCATCTTCTGTGTGGGCGTCCAACATTTCTCCTTCCGTGCGGTTTATAATTTGGTAATAATTATGGAAATCTTTCTTCTAGCATTATATCGATATGTTCTTTCCAGTCGTTCCTATATTTAATTATTCGGTCTGTAAGTTTGAAAATATTTAGTTCCTTTCTTTTCTTATCCAGCTGAATATATCCTGCTATATTTCTTAAAAATCTCATCTCAGCTGCTTCCAATCTTTGTTCTTGTCTTTTAGTGATAGTCAAACATTCTGATCCATACATCAGTACAGGAATAGCCATTACTTTTTAAATTTCATTTTCTTTCTTTTCTCGTGTATTTAAGGATTATTTTAATAGTACCACACATTGGATTAAATTTATTTATTTTGTCATTAATATCGTCAATTTTAACATATGATAAAATTGTCATTATATAATAATAATAATAATAATAATAGCTTTAATTTACCTGGCAGAGTTTAGACCTTAAGGCCTTGTCTATCACTCAGCCAGGTTAAAAAAATACAAAAATGATTCTTACATCTAAGTACAATAAAAAATAAATATTACATAGTATGTCTACAATATAATTATTATTTACAAAATAGTTTGATTAAATCTAGATGTAACGAATGAAATGTAAAATGTACAAGATAAAAAAATTAAAAAAAATATATTAATGACATAGAATAAATTTAACTCTCGATTAAAATCAATTATTTAACAACAGGTAATAGTATAAGCGGGACTTAAAAGTACCAACTGTGCGGCAAACCTTGATATCTTGAGGAAGGAAATTCCAGGAGCGGGCAGAGGCTACTGTGAAAGAAGTAGAATAAGAGGAAGTGCTATGAAGTCGGATTGTTAACAGACTGTTATAATGTGACCTAGTGTCAATATTGTGGTAAGAAGATGACTTCTCAAATCTGCATACCAGGTAACTAGGAATGCAGGAATTCAGGATCATTTGTTTAAATTTTGGTTGGTCGAAAATAAGAAATCGTGACCGAGTGCAACCCCTTCTTTAATAATATGCATTTTTTTATGTGTAGATTACACATTGCGACATTAAAATATAATTTCTCTATCGATTCTCTTCCTATGTTGCACTTCCTGTCCTCTGTGTTGTGTTATTTGACTGGGAGGAAAAGCTGGCAAATACTGTGCTTTTTAAATGATCCGATACCCTGCAGCAATTGTTGACCAAATTAATAATCCGGCAACCATGTAACTATAGGGAAATGAGCTGCCCCTCCATTGCCTTCC
>JASPKZ010005942.1:0-49588 GCA_030220185.1 Diploptera punctata
GTGGCATAAAGTATATTATAATAATGTGACCTATTTCTTTTTCATGGTCAGGAGTAGTTACCTTTGAGAATTATTGCAAATAAAGGGGTTTTCTTTTTTACGAAAAATACGATAAAGTTTGACAAGAATGTATTGTTTTCTTTAATTATAGTAAGTCAAACCGAGACCTAAAATTCAATGTTTGTAGGTGTTCCGATTCACATAAGGTTCACTATAAAAAATTGTAACACATTGAAGATATGAGTTAGTTTTTATATTTTATTTTGCCGGTTTCCATTGATGACCTTCAAATGCTTTATTGATTTATATGCCATAATATACAATATTGTAATAATAATAGTAAGAATAAATATAATGACAATAAAGGGTTTGTATCGTAAAAAGAAGAATTCATTTGGCTATGAGAAGTGTACGGCTTCGTACATATAGTAGCATACTTAAGTACACGTACACACGCGAGAATCACGGCACTTCTAATTCTCGAGCTCTGTAACGGTAGATAGACTCTCGGCTGCTCTCCCTTTCAGCCGCTCTGGCATCGAGATTTAGTGTATAAATAGTTAAATAATAAAACATGTACCGGATCTATTCGTCCTCAACAAAGAAACTCCATTAACATTTTAGTCCTTTCAGAACATTTTGTTTCAACATCAGCAGCTGAATGGGTTGATAATCTCAAGTAACATGTTTTATATTGTACATGTTATCTTTATAGAAATGAAAAATCTTGGGATGAAATGGACATAAAAGATTTTTTCTTGGTTATAATAATAATGGAAATATAATAAAGCAGAAAAATAATATTTTATAGATATACTAGGTAATACCCGGCGTGCGCTGCACGCCTAAATAAATAAAAATAATATGCTTTTAGTTTCGTTGAATAAGAAAAGGAAAATAATTAAAAAAATTTTTATATTTTTTTGATAATCAATGATGATACCCGGCGTTACGGGAATCTATTCATCCCGATAGTCGTGGAAAAATTGCTGAAGACAAAAAATAATGTATTCTTATGATTATTGAATAAGTAAAATGAAAAAAAAAAATTATTATAAAAAATGTAAAAAGTATTTTTAAGATTCCAGTGCTGATTACCGGTGTGACCGGAATCACTTTATCTATATTCTGGGATAATGAACTAAAAGACAAAATCACTATTGTGAGTTAACCCGTAAAAGAATAACAGCCATGTGATGCTATGCTTGCACAGGAATCTACGACATTTCTTGAATCTTCTGGCATCAATGAAAGACCAAATGTTATTGTGATTATCGTAAGATATAAACATACCTGTCGCGGACCTTTTGTGAGCTTTTTGAGATATTAAATTCTGTGTACATAAGTATGGTATTTGTTATGGTTAGACAGCATAAGCCATCAAGCGTCCCAAAAGCTACTTTTTCCGTTTCCATACAAAGGCGACTTTTAAGGGTGGAGGGTGAGTATCACAACTCTCTATAGCCTGTTCATCACGGGAATCTCCTGACATTTTAACAAAAAACCACATCACAATCGGAGCAACGTATGGGCCGCGCATAAAAGTGCGAACAAAAAAAAACAAAATTATTTTTATATATTAGTATGATGTCCCATATACAAGTGAAAGCATTGTTATAATAATTTAATGATAATATACCGACTATTTAACCCAGGCCCCAAATGGGAGTCAAGGACCAATACAGTTTCAAAGATGATGTTTTACAACCATCACGCGTGTCTCACCAAATATTTATCATATGAATTACCATATAAAAGAAAGCTCCTTTTTTTAATATTATGAACAGGTCTGACCCATTATTTTGCAGTGGACTGGACTATAAGAAATTACGGCTACCAGAATTGTATATATAGTGAATGGATGTCAACAAGTAGCGATTGCAGGATTAATATAAAAACATTTGTCGCAATTGATTAACCACAAAAAAAGAGAACACTTTTTGCGCTTTCTTAAATGTATTTTAACCCAGGTAATAATCCAGAAGCAGAATATAATTGTCCTATTAATCATACATAGAAATGAATTAATATACAGTTTGATGTGTTTCATTTTTTCTCAACTAGAGAGCATCTTACAATATTGCGTTCCTTTGCAATAATAGTAGATTGGTTTGCAGTGATAAACAAAATAAGCAGATGAAGCGTTCCAATCGTTTTTCCTTTGTTTTCAAACATCGCGTTTACATTAACTACATAAATTATTTTAAGATAACTATAGGTTAAACAATGATTTGTGAGTAAACAGCTTAATTTTATTCGTTTAATAGTCCTACAAATGCCACTCTTGATTTCCCCAATTCTCTAGCATAATTCACGACTCACGAAGATATAATTCGCGACTCACTTCGTGAGTCGTGAATTTATCGATAATTTGGAAATCACTATGGTGCGTTACTTATGAGAAGTTCGAGTTGTTTGAATCGAATATCGAGAAGAAAGCGAAACAAATCCGTTTCTGTGAACTGCAGACCTTATTTTTATGAACGGTGGGGATGAAGCAATTTTATGTTCAGTCTTTTTTTCTTGTTGCCCAAAGTTGAAAGTCGTGGAATTTTAATTTTGATTAGGTTTTCTCGAATCACGTACAGTTCTTGAATTATCATTTGCCCACATAGAACGGTTATAAAGATGTAGCTCACTTACCATACATGAGATGAGGTCTCATAAAGACAAAATTTAGCCCAATTTAGAACTTCAAACTCGAGGGAAATGAAACTAAGCACAAATATGACGCCTTTACAGTATTATATCGATTGGGCAACCAAGATTGCACGCCGCAGCCCCTAGGTTGCTTATAAATAATTCCTGAAGATGGGATGGCTGCAGTATTAAGTTCCATACTTTCTCTGAAACAGAACGTTAGACATCTAAGTTGCTATATTACATTGAAATTATAATCTAATCTTAAAATGTTAATTAACGTTCAAAACAGGAGGTTATAACACCTTTTAACCTGCTTAAACTAGAAGTAGAGGTATTTCTTGGTTTTTTTACTCAGAAAATTCAAATTCATATCTTGAAGATATTGATGACAACTGCAGGAATAAATCTTCTAATATATAAAAATAATGTTTTGTTTGTTTATTTGTTCGTTTGGTTTGTTGGTCTGTCTGTTTTTTTGTTGGTCTGTGTTTTTTGGTTGTTTGTTTGGTCGGTTGTTTGTTTATTTGATTCGTATTTTATGCGCGGCCATACCGTGATCACGATTTGTGGATGGGGCTTTTTTGCAAACTATTCAGGAGATTCCCTGGATGAACATATAGACTATTAGAGAGTTGTGATACTCAACTCTCTTACACCCTTAAAAATCGCCCTTGTAGTGGAAAACCGTGAAAAAAAGTTAGCTCTTTGGACGTTAAATTGGCTTACGCTGCCTAAACCATAACAAATACACAAATTAATGTACCCGAATTTAATATCTCACAAATCCTCTATACAAAAAAGTGCGCGACAGCATATGTGTATCTTCTTCGGATAACTCACAAAACCACATTTTTGTCTTTCATTGATGCCAGAAGATCGAGACCAGTATGTAGATTCCTGTGCAAGCATAGCAACACAGGAGCGGTTTATCTGATTGCGGATAACTCACAATAAGATTTTTCGTCTTTTTAGCTCATTTATGCCAAGAAGATCGAGATAAGTAGATTCCCGGCAACAATCGGGTAATCAGCACAGGGGAATCTTAAAATAATTACGATTGTACATTCATATTATTTTTCATTTTACTTATTCATTTAAACCTAAGAGTACATTATTTTCGTCGTATTTCAGCTCATTCATTTATGCCAAGAAATCGGGATCGGTAATTCTCGCGACAATGCCGGATAACAGCACGTGGTATCTCTAAAAATAATTACGATATCCCATTTATCGTCCTACTCTATTTAACTAACATAAAACACGTTAATTTTTCGTATTTCAGCTCATTTTATGTCAGAAGATCGGGATAAGTAGATTCCCAGGCACGCCGCGGTAATCAGCATGGGGTATCTATAAAAAATGTAAATTTATAATAATGTTTCCTTAAAATTTTTTCTTTCTACTTATTCAACTAAACATAAAAGCACATTTAATATTCATTTAGTTAGGCGTAGCAGCGCACGCCGGGTATTAGCTAGTCAGTCATATAAAAATGAGGTTTTAGTGTCTTCATTGATGTTTTTATATCTTTATTATAACTATAATTATTCCAACATTTATATCAATAATAAAAAACACATGAAGTTGAAAATATATGAAACTGTTATTATTCCAGTTATATTATATGGATGCGAAATATGGAATTTCCCTTTAAGGGACAAGAAAAGATTACGAGTATTTGAGAATAAAGTTCTTAGGAAACATTATGGACCAAAGAGAGATGATCAGACAGGTGAATGGAGAAGACAACATTGTAGTGATATACATGTTCTTCATGGGAAACCAGATATAATAGCAGGCCCACTTCTCGTCAACTGCGATGGAGTAGAAACATGTGGCACGAATGGGGAATGAAAGAGCGGGCATTGAAACTCCTTGTTGGAAAACCAGAGGGAAAGGAATGAGGGGCTTGGAAACTCCTTTTCGGAAAACAAGAGGGAAAGCGGTTTGTTGTAAGACCAAGAATGAGATGGGAGAATAACATTAGCCATGCTTGGAGGAAAATACATTTTACAATGATTGGAAAAAACATTAGTTTAGGATAGGGATGTATGGAGAGCTTATGTCCGCGCGGCCATGAATCTGCGGTATCGCGCTAGCGTATAGAGTTAGAGGTCCCGGGTTCAAATCCGGTTCAGGCGTTAATTTTTCTTTTAATGTTATTTTGTATGTATATATATATATACATATAGCCTATATATGCACACACACACACACACACACACACACACACACACACACACACACACACTAATTTTTGGTTACAACTGTGACTGAAACCGAATAAAATAAACGAAGTTAGTTGTGGGATAAAAACACTGTCTTGTGTAATATTTGTCTGAAATTATTTAAACTTTTGTATTTTTGGCTATGGCAGTGATACAATCT
Organism: Diploptera punctata; assembly: GCA_030220185.1. Lineage (NCBI taxonomy): Eukaryota > Metazoa > Arthropoda > Insecta > Blattodea > Blaberidae > Diploptera > Diploptera punctata. Next base: position 5,032 of record JASPKZ010005942.1, read on the forward strand.
ATTTAAAATTATTATTACCAAAATGAAGTATTGCTTTCAGGGATATGTAGTTTTATTATTAGCTTTAAAAGATAAAACCAATACAAGGGCCTAATTCAATTACTCCATAATTAGCTGCAGTCCATGATAATTACCTGCAAAATGCAAATAACGTGGATGTTACACATTGTCGCATGCAGTCCCTCTGCACCAGCAACTCTTCTCTAGTCAGTGACACTTTGCGTACAAATTTGTTTACTATTGAAGTGAAAAGTATGGAAAGAAAAATATATTAATAACAATAACTGAATATTAAACATGCATTCTCATGAAATACAATTTCTAAAATATTTAGTAGCGTTAATTTACAATATTGTATATTTACAACATTTTTGAGTTTTGTAGTTTATTATTTTCATTAGCCCTCAAATTGGCAATGTATCCTATAAGTACAGCTGAAAAAAAAGTATCTGTATCAGGGTAGTAACTAATTTCTATACACATTGTTTACAAAATGCGTGTCTTTGTCGAGCGTCTCCACTGCCTGCTCGGAGCGGAGAGTGTGTATGTTCGACTTTCCTCGGTAATAGACCTGTTTACGTGATGTGTGGTTGCATCAGAATGCCGAAACAAAAATTGTGCAAAGATGAGTACATTCTTACACAAAGCGGACTGTACTAGATATCTGTCCCGAGTAGAGCGTGTCAACGTGCAGTTTGTAAACACAGCGTTGTAAGTACGATGCAGCCTAGCCTTTAACCCATGCTTTTTTCAGCCTTACCTATAAGATCCATTGATTTCTTTCATTTAATATTGATGTGTAAAACATAGATGAACAAATGAGTGGAAATTATTTAAATTTATTACACATATTCAATTATTTTAATAACTTGTATTTATGTTAAACTAGCTAATACCCGGCGTGCGCTGCTACGCCTAAATAAATGAAAATTAATGTGATTTTATGTTTAGTTAAATAAGTAAATGGAAAAATAATTATAAATTCATATTTTTTAGATACCCCGTGCGATTACCCGACGTTACCCGGGAATCTACTTATCCCGATCTTCTTGACATAAATGAGCTGAAATACGAAAATTAGTGTGTTTTATGTTTAGTTAAATAAGTGAAAGGAAACATTTATATGGTAATTATTTTTAGATACTCCGTGCTGTTTAACCGGCGTTGCCCGGGAATCCACTCATCCCGATCTTCTTGGCATAAATGAGCTGAAAGACAAAAATTAAAGTACTTCTTATGATTAGTTGATTAAGTGAAAATGAAAAATAATTATAAATGTATATCGTAATTATTTTAAGATTCCCCGTACTGATTATCCGGTGTTACCCGGGAATCTACTTATCTCGATCTTCTTGGCATAAATGAGCTAAAAGACAAAATTCGTTATTGTGAGTTATCCGTAAAAGAATACCCGTCATGTGCTTCTGTGCTTGCACAGGAATGTACGTACTTCTCTCGATCTCCATAGCATCAATGAAAGACAAAAATGGTTGTGAGTTATCCGTAAGAGATAAACATATGCTGTAGCGGACTTTTTGTAGAGCTTTTCGAGATATTCAATTCTGTGTACATTAATGTTGTGTATTTGTGATGGTTTAGGCGTCGTAAGCCATTTAAGCGTCCAAAAAGCTACTTTCTTCACGTTTTCAACTATAAAGGGCGATTTTTAAGGGTGTTGGAGTTAGCCTATGTTCATCCCGGGGATCTCCTGAACATTTTGCAAAAAGCCCCATCACAATCGGATCAACGGCATGGCCGCGCATAAAGTACAAACAAACAAACATTCATTTTTATATATTAGATTACATAATAAATCAACACTTTTTGAAATTCATATTAAAGCACCGTTGAGGTGACTTACCAGGTAATAATTATATAATTAACATCTTGTTACATAATAAAATACAATAATAACTTCAAATTTGAGATAGGTAAACCATTTCTTGAGTATCTTGTAGGATTATTGATTATATAAAAACTTCATAACATTATTAGGATCTCTGACCAAAATACCCGAATTATCAGTCGTTAACGTTGTCTACATTGAATGTTTAAATAATTGCAGAGAAATTAGTGTTTCGCCAATTTAAGGATTACTGTCGTGTTTCACCTTGATATTTTTCTACTTATGTTTATCATATTAAAGAAAGCTCCTGCTTTTAATATTCTGACCAGGTCAGAGCATTATTTTGCAGTGACTGACTCTCGAACAAATACTTTGAATATAGCAAATAATGAACAGATTCCTTCGAACTACACATTTGATAATTGTGTGTTCAATAATTGTGTTTTCAAATAATGATTTTACAGAGTTGTTTACTAAAAAAATAATTAACCTATAAAATTGGTTATAAAATACTGTTTGATGTGTTTAATTTTTTCTCCACTAGGATGCATTCTTACAATATTGCGATCCTATTTGGCAATAAATAATATGATCTGGTTGCAGTGGATGAACAAAAGATGCATAACATACGTTTCTCATTTGTTTTCAAACATCGCCGTTTACATTAAATATATAAATATTTTAAAATAACTATATTTAAATAATGATTTGTTAGTAAACAGGTTAATTTTATTCGTTAAATAGTGCTAACAAATGCCACTCTTGATTTCCAAATCCTCCAGATTAATTGTAAATCACTCGTGGCATTACTTATGACAAATTTAGATTTAATACAGAAAATTGAAGAATATTCTCGCAAGTTTGCGGTAACCGCACAAACTTGCAATAAACAAGTGTTATTTATAGCGCTGTGAGTAAAGCAGTTACTGCTGTATCCAATTAATGTTAACCCAGTTCCGGTATTAATATAGGGACAGACGTTTAAATGAAGCATTTACAATCGCCGTGTAAAATATCTATTTGTAACTGTCGAATTTAATATTGTACTTGACAAGGCAGATCAGTAAACTCTTTTAGAATTCATTTTTTACCGCATATCAGTCAAACATATAATTACTTTTCAGTTGTAATTTCTATTCTGTTTTGAAATTAAAATACGCCATTGAACATTCGTTTATTCTTGCACCTTCTGTTTAATACTTTATATGCTAGCATTCACTATCATTGTGTACAATCCAAAATCCGTTATGTACAGGGCGTAAATTAGTTAATCCGTAGTAATAAGGGTTTACTAAAAACCCTCCCACCACAAAAACACGAGCGGTTTTTTAAAAGTCCACTTAAAAAAACCCACCCAACTATCCAAAAAAAAAAACACTTCTGAACTTACTCTATTTTTAACATTAATTATAAAAAATAATTATTAGTCAAAATACTAAAAAGAGAAATAGTCCAACCAAATAATAAAGATAAATTATTCTTTCAACTAATATATTTAATTCACAATAAACAACTGTTATTAAAAGTAGTACACAACCCAACCTATTATGAATTTTCGACCATATTAATCCAAAGGTTGAAAACACTCCTTCTATTGATGCTGAATGAGCTGGGCAACTAGTCAGTCCATTCAGAAAGTTACAGAAAGCTTTAATGTTCTCATTTGTAAAACGTTTCTCCAAAATATTCCACCACGGAGCAAAACTAAAGCTGTTTATTACATCATCTGCAAACATTGATGATGCATATATTTGTTTATTTCTAACTTTAAAGGCCAAAAATGGTACAAACCATTCAGGGTGTTTGCTTGTCAAGACTCAGCCTGATTTTCTTGATCAGAAGATATGCGGTTTTCTCCATATTTAGGATTCATCATATTTGCAAGATAATGTATTGGCAAAACATCTTCATTCATCCTACGTTGAATACTGTCTTATGCGTTTGAAGATCAGCACAATACGAGTATACTAATGATAAAATCAAATGCTTCCTACCTCTCCTCATATATATCTTACAAGATTTATATGAGGAGAGGTAGGAAACATTTGATTTTATCATAAATTAAACCGCATAGTGATTAATTTCTATATAAAGTTAAACATTCTATTAAATCTATCCAAAGTTCCAGAGAATCAGAAATATTTGTTTTTTCAGCTTGCATACGATCAACTATTTTTCCAATAAATATTAGTTGTTTCTGCATATGCAAAACATTTTTGTAAATAAGTACATTTTCCAAAATTCGGCTAATATATTCTGTAATTTCGGAATGTTTCTCATGATGTATTTCTACATATTTAGGATAATTTTTTACAAACGTCAATCTGGGAATTCGCTGGAATTCAGCTGCTACACGCTGGTCTAGCATTTGGGGTCTGTGGCATTGAACCCTCTTTTTAAAAAAACGGGTGTTTTAGGATAAAAAAAACAAAATAACCGATATGGACTGGGTTTCTTAAAACCCTGTTATAGTCGGACCAACGGATCTGCGCCCCTGTAGCGCTGGCATCGTTCTTCGAAAATTACACGTCAGTTCTCACACCATTCCACCGCGCTCCCCTCCCACTACGTCAAATAGAAGCCATTGTAACTGACCGAGTAGGGACGTTGCCAAACTTCCCCCGGTGTCAGGCTCTTGAATAATGTAAGGTTAATTATTGCGTCTTCATATTTTATTTAAGTAGGTCTAATGACACTGATTGATTTCTACGATTAATGGATATAATTATAATAGTGGATATTTGTTGGTTAAATGGAAATTACGTGAAGGGAATTTACATATGTTGCTTTAAAGATAAATGTTTCGTCATAAATATTTCTCCTTCACCTCATTGTCTATTTGGTTAGATTTGGAACGTAGTCTTGAAGTCCTACAAAATTATAAATTTTAGGTATGAATACACAATCCTTCTTTCTCATCCGGGCTAGGGACCGGCTATGGCGAAGTTATTACATGCTACGATTTTATTACATATTATATAACATACTGATACTATACAGGAATTCTAATTTATGCTTATGAATTAAGCTAATGATAATAATTTACAATTTACATACTTATAACATAACTACTGATACTGAGTTGACAACGCTGGATGTGGGTGCAAATAATATCCCGCAAGAAAGCTCAAAACTGTGAGTAATGGGGAGAGGAGAAAGAGAGAGATTAGAGACAGGCAAGAATGCAGGTAGGAAATAATTTACCGAGGGAGAAACGGAATTAGTGTTTGGTTCGCATTTCTTACGGAGGCACAGATCCGTTGGTCCAACTATAGTAATGTATCTGTTATAGAAGTTGGACTACAAGGAATTTGACCTAAGGAATGCAGAGTCTGAGACGAATAATATTTATCAGTCGCTAAAATTGTACAGTATTATAATGAATTATGGGTATGAAATGTTGTGGGATGGCTTCGGAATTTAATTAGAGATTAGTCGTAGCCCAATAATTAAGAATTATGTATAATTAATCATTTTCAGAATTTGCTTTATAAGAATAGGAGAAACTGTGGTAAATAATAATTTTAAAAGATTCTGTAAGAACTAAATTATTTGGTTTATTTATCATCGTCTTGAAGGATTAGACCTGTTCGTCTGTTCTCGATTCAAAATTGCTCACGCCATCTCTTTAAAGGTCGACCTATATTTTGCCCTCTTGGATATAATAGAAAACAATTGTTGACATCTCAGGTGTTTGGCATTCGTAGAACATAGTCCCTCCAATTTATTCTATATTTTTCTATTTATGTTGTGATTGGTTTTATGTTCAATTCCTTTCTGATATCAGTACTTATTTTGCGATCAAATAATGTATTTCCAGTTAAAAAGCAAGAAGAAATTCCATTTCTGAAACTTCGATTTGCCTTAATTGATCAGAGATAAGTGTCCAACTTTCACATCCATATAGCTAATATATAGTGGCAATGCAGTTTAGCAGTTTTTCTCGTCTTACATTGTATTTTAATGTTTGCTGTATTGTACCACAAAATGTCAAAATATATTTCCGATTGAGGATCTTTCCACTTTTCAGCGGTTGCCCTTTTACCAACCGGCTGCTGGCCCTTCACATCCACATGTGTCAATCACAGAGGTAGATGATCAACAGCCAGTGTAGGGGTGACATGTTGTTAGCATGTCGAGTCCCCCTGCCGTTATAGCTGGTTCCTCAACCTGGAGCCGCTACTTATTGTAGCTACCCATTGCCTCACGATGCTGGGTGGGCACCGGTCCCATACTGGCCGAAATACCATGAGAAAATTTCTTCCCCCATGGAGACTCGAACCAGCGCAAGTCCCGTAGCTCTGCGCCAAGGCTTCCTACCTTAACCGCTCGGCTACGGCGCGGGACCAAAATATATTCAATTTTATTTCAATATCGTTTGATATGCTTTATTCGTTCCCTAATCAGATTCGAAGTATCAAATATAGACAACGTTAACAGTTGATAACTCGTGTATTTTGATCAGAGATCCTAATAAGGTTATAAAGTTTTTATATAATCCATAATCCTACAAGATACTCATGAAATGGTTTACCTATCTCAAATTTCTTGGGTGCGACATCTCTATAACGAGATAAATATCTTTGTTTAAATTAATTTACAATATTTATCAAATTTACCAAATGTGTTTAGTTTCTTACTGAATACTGATTTCGTCTATCAGGTGAAAAGCGTTTGTCAATGAACTCGAAGATACGTGCACTGGTCAAAGTATTTTGAGATTCTTAAATTAAATTTCACCATAGATTCCTATAGATCACATTGCTATTGCTAAAAAGTGAGTGTGTTACGATTACAGTTAAAGCTATTTTAAATAACCGCTGATCAAAATACTTGTAATTAACAAAACACCGGATTTTTAATGGCTGCTATACGGATCAAGCTGGAAAGTGTACCGGTGGGGAATTTCGGCGGCACCATGTCCTGGGGTCGACTCAGCCTCTAACGAAAATGAGTACCAAATTAGAAAATACTTTACAACATATGACGCGAAACATTTTTTCTAAGTTCCAATCATATACCATGCGCATAGGCCAACAAACGCGAAGCGGTTTCACTATGGAATCGCGGGATGCAGCCAACATATACACGTTGTTTAACGAACCTAAAAGCTTACCTAACGTAATTTAAACACTCTAACCTATGAAAGATCAATCTAAAAGCTAACCTAACGCAATTTAAGCACTCTAACCTGTGGAAGAATGCAACGTCCAAAAATACATAGTAAGTTCTGAAATTTTGAAGTATAGGTGTGCAGTTAATTTGCACATGTTGGCTGCACTGGAACACGTCTTAATCTTTTTGTTAAAATCAATGCTGCCACGTCTTCATGCTACATATTCAATTAAATATCATAGAAAAATATACTATTGAAATAATCGTTAGAAAAATGCAAAACTATTGTAAATGGTGGGAAATAATTTGAAAAATGAAATCCTAAGAATACAAATTTGACAGTAGTTTATGAAATAATTAAAAAAGTCGCGCCACAGTTGTAAAGTTTAGCCCCGGATTCTTGTTCTGGAGGTAAAGGCGGCCTTCAGGAAGGGCTGACAAACCTGACTTTCATCAATTTTCCATTGTCTAGAAAAATGGGAGCCTTAACGTCCTACTATCTCAAAGGCTACCTAGGGCCTAATATGGGATCACTTTACGTTACCCTTAATAGTGAGGACATATAACAAGAATATTGTACATATAACGTATGTATGTTTTTCCCTCTAGAATTTACTCTAGAAAACATTCACATCTGTGAAGACAGTGATGAATAATTCTCGTTTTTAGTTGAACTAATGGCACTGGAGCAAAGTTCAACGTATATAGTCAATAACCTTACACTTATTATTCTAAGAATATGCATGTGCGTAAAACTAGGAAGTGTTGTAATTTATATACTTTCTGAAGCTTGCAAATAAACATTATAGCATAGATTGATGCATTACATTAAATTGCGCTTGGCGATTCCAATTGCGATGTAGAGGCCATTGCCATTATTTTAGTAATGCTTATCATTTTCGAAACAATTTTCTTTCCATCCTTCTATAACTCGAACTTATTTTTAAAAAATTATTACATTGTTATGATAGCATAACAAAGTGAAACCATTAACTGCATTTACCCAAAACTTCAAATTATAGTTTAAAATGAAAACCGTTAATTGCATTTATCCAAAATTTTAAATTAAATTTTAAAATTAAATAATAAAAATGAAATCGGTCCTGGCAGACTAGAGCTCACCTTTTGTTCCAAGGTTCTCGGTTAATTGCCCTGGATCAATTTACTTAATAGCGTAAAAACCGAGAGCCTGGCTTCCTTTGGAAATGAAGTAAAAATATGGTTCCAATTTTTTATATCTATGTCGCGTGTAAGAACATCATCATCCGGTATCATGGCAGCTGCCGGAAACCAAACGCCATTCCTCTCTGTCCATCCATTGATCTTCCTCCAATCCTCTGATATTCATAGCTGCTTGTATCCCTTCTATCCAAGAACCTCAAGCATTAAATAATAAGTCTCTGAGCAAAATTTCCTAGCCATCTGCCTCCCAGATTCAGTGCTGATGACCTGTTAAAGAGCGTAGTTAAAATTAAAATACTAATCAAACAGCAAAGTTTATACAAAGGGGGGACATTTTGAAGAAGTGGCTGATTTCAAATGCCTAGGAACACTAATTACCAACATAATTGAAAGTGGGAACACTATTTACTAAGATGAATCAATTGCCGAAAGAAATTAAACATAGGCTCAACTCTGGGCACGAATGCTTATTATATATTACATGAACTCTTGTCGTCCCAACTTCTCTCAAAATATGTTAAACTAAAAATATATAAAACAGTCATTCTTTCAGTTGCATACATTGGAAACATCTTTTTCTTCTTCCTTCCAAGTATTAGGCCAAGGCCTGTTACGATACTATTGAAAATTTTCCCTCCAGCGTTTCATAGGACGGCCCAGAGATCTTCGTCCTCTTTGGTATATAATTATAAACAGCTTTGGGGAATCCGATTTGAACTCATTCTTTCTAGATGGTGTTCCCAATTTAGTTGGTACTGTTTAATATATTCCAAAAACTAGCGTAGTCTTCAATTCTTTTAAGATATCGGTGTTCCTTTTCCGATCCCATCTGGTGAAACCCGCTGTTCTGCGCATGAATCTCATTTCACAAGCCGTTATTCTGCTTTCATGTTGTCTTTTTAGTGTCCATGCTTATATACCATAGGTCAACACTAGTCTAGCCAAAGTGTTATTTAAACATAATCTGGTAAACATGCTCTCTTAAATTAAAGGAGACAATAAGATGAGTGTTTGATATAAAGTTCTTGCCAAGATTTATGAACCAAAGATAAGAACAAATAGGTTAAAAAAATAACAGTGGGTTATATTATCTTTATGGAAAACTAGTTGTAACAAGAAGACTGCGATGGGCAGGACATGTGGAACGAATGGGCAAATGAATGAAGGGCTGAAACTTCTTGTAGAAAAACCGGAAGGAAAGCGCCCAGTAGATAGTCCAAGAATTGGGTGATCGCGATTTGTGGAGGTTAAATATAGAGGGAATGATTGGCTCAGGGTAGGGATGTATGGAGAGGTTTTGTCTGCGCAACTATCAACCTCCGGGTTCGATAGTACCAGTGAGTTAGTTAATAGCTAACCAAAAATGTGATGATAAAATATGATAATAAGTTAGTGCGGACAGATAGGCTATGTTTAATTTCTTTGTGTAGTTTCGCATACAGTTAGGCTATAGTAATTATGATTGCCTAAATAGTTAAACAAAGATTTTCATACTTATTTATTATTATTATTATTTATTATTATTATTTATTATTATTATATGCTCATTTGAAAATACATTCCATCCGGATATATTTTAATTCTCCATTAAGAATACTTTCATAGGCCATTTTCTGCCCAAAATATTGTTATACTAACATTGAAATTAAACAAAAATTCCTTTCTCCCTTCCCTCCAATCCATTACATCTTTTTGTATTTTACTTGTGATATAAACACTGTTTGACGTATTAAAAGCCATATAACCCCCCCCCTCTCTAGTAAATTAATGAAGTATGATGTCAGACGCAAATTAATATTGACAAGTTAATTATCATTAAATTCATTCAGCAAACATATTTCATAGAAAGTATGGATCTCACTCTTTCCGTTTTTTCATCTCTCTCTTCCTCTCTATTATAGTAGCACTAGATGTAATGACTACTGGGTTAATTGTCTGTGTCATTACTTTCATAAAACTTGCTCTCGCCAGTCGTTTCAAAGATTTCGATAATATGGTAACAGTTACAAAGTTTGTCAACGGTGAAATAAATGTTAGCGACAGTAAGAATAGCCATTTTGTCCCGCGCCGTAGCCGAGCGGTTAAGGTAGGAAGCCTTGGCGCAGAGCTACGGGACTTGCGCTGGTTCGAGTCTCCATGGGGAAAGAAATTTTCTCATGGTATTTCGGCCAGTATGGGACCGGTGCCCACCCAGCATCGTGAGGCAATTGGGTAGCTACAATAAGTAGCGGCTCCAGGTTGAGGAACCAGCTTTATAAACGGCTGGGGGACTCGACATGCTAACCACATGTCACCCCTACACTGGCTGTTGATCATCTACCTCTGTGATTGACACATGTGGATGTGAAGGGCCAGCAGCCGGCTGGTAAAAGGGCAACCGCTGAAAAGTGGAAAGACCCTCAATCAATCGGAGAATAGCAATTTTCAACTAATGGAAAATAATTTTCAATCCTATCCTATTCCGACTTAATGTCGTATTTTCAGTAATATTTAATCTAGTTTTATATTAGAGTATACAATTATGGCATATTTACCTAAAAGATAATATTTAGTCAAGTTTATATTAAAGTATAAAATTATGGCATATTAACCTAAAAGGTAATATTTAATCTAGTTTTATATTAAAGTATAAAATTATGGCATAATTTACCTAAAAGGTAATATTTAATTCTAGTTTTATATTAAAGTATAAAATTATGGCATATTTACCTAAAAGGTAATATTTATTCTAGTTTTATATTAAATTATAAAATTATGGCATATTTACCTAAAAGGTAATATTTAATCTAGTTTTATATTAAAGTATAAACTTATGGCATATTTATCTGAAAGATCCGTCTCCTCAACTTTATTAGTTATTTATCTTAGCGCTTTCGGGACTAGTCCCATCTTCATCAGCTGGATTCAAAACTGGTGTTTCACTGAAGATCTAGTAGAGGGAGTTACACATACTGGGTTCGTTTTCATTTATTAGATGATGCTTGTTAACTGCCTTCAAAATTTCCATCTCCTCGAATACGTTTATATTCACTGGATTATTTTCTCTGTGCATTACAGCCAGGGTGTTTTCAATATCTAACATGCGATGTCTTTCATGGATAACATGTTTTGCATAGCTTGATTTTCTTTCTGCGTGAATAAAATCTCGAAAATGTTCTTAAATCTGACGTTAAAACTTCTGTTTGTTCTTCCTACATAAAATTTGTTGCAATCTTTACATGTCAATTTATATACTCCTTTGCTGTTGAAAATGTCATTTTCTTCAATGTTATTGCTTATTATGTTATTTAATTTGTTATTAGTTCTGTATGCTATTTTTAGTGTTTATCGGCTTTGTTTAGCGTATTGGCTAATTTTGATGTTTCTTTTCCTGTATGTGTGTTATCCATGTGTTACTTGTTATCAAATTCTGTTTCAAGTTTAGTTATGTTAGATATATTGTTCTTTCTTTTTTGTTTATTTACGAGTTTATTTACAATTTGTTTATTATAGCCGTTGGTTTTTGCCATATATGGAATGTAGTTGAGTCTTGAATATAATTGTATTTGCTTAATGGATGTTTACAAATTCTGTTGATTAAGCTATTAAATGTACTTTTTTTTGTGGAATGGGTGTGTAGAATTTTTGTTTATGGCAAGAGCATTGTGTGTAGGTTTCCGGTAGATGCCGATTTCTAGTTTATTGTTGTGTAGATTTTTTGTTATAGATAAATCTAAGTAGTTTATACCATTATTAACTTCTATTTCCTCGGTGAAGGTGATTTGTTTTTCAAATAACATGCATGAAAAAATCACCTTCACCGAGGAAATAGAAGTTAATAATAGTATAAACTACTTACATTTATCTATAACAAAAAAAATCTACACTAGAAATCGGCATTACCGGAAACCTCAAACAATGCTCTTGCCATAAACAAAAATTCTACACATGTCATTTTATAAGATTGTACTTCTTCGTTATGCGTACTTCATTTTGAATAATTAATTAATTGTGCGGGTGCATGCAGAAGGATATTTACAAATTAACAACATTGAAATGAAGATAGTTCTTGCAAGCTCAGACACAAATTTTATATCCATCATCCAGACATTATAGAAAGTCCGTCTGTTAGCGTATTGTAAACCACCTAGACTTCTAAATGTATTGTGAGTTAATAGAAAAACACGTCAGGTTCTTTCATGGTAATACTGCTTTTTTTTAAAGTCACTTATCTTGCACACATCCACAGAATTTAAAAGGGAGTTAAATCATTTGAGGATGAAGATGAATGTTCATACCTCCTATTTTAAAATGCAATGAAATTAAAAAAAATAGCCATTCTCCTGTATTATGCAAAAAAAAGTTAAGATAATGCTAAGAGCTGACATCATTATACATTCATCATGGGTCAAACCACAGTAACCGCACCCTAGTCATGCCAACTCAAGACTTTATGAAGATTAACTTCCATGGGAATAAACCAAAAGTAGCTTGGATTATAATTTGAATTGATACGATGCAACATAAATACTTATGTGCAGGCATGCGCATGTTCTGTACATGGGTAGAAAGACGTGCTTATGGCGTAAATTAGATCGAGTGCAATAATTTATACCTTGTTTAAATTTATTTATTATTTGGACTTTCATTACTTAAATATTGTTTATTAATTTCTTCTTCGAGTTACAAGTGCTGTTTCCTAGATATGTAATCCAAATGTGCAAAGCGAGCTACAAGATTAATTTGTTCACGCTGTTGATAACATTTTTGCACGTATTTATTTCGTTGATGTCTGTTAATAATGCAAATATTTATCGTTAACTTCCTTTTCCCATTAGAGACAGAGATACCAAAATACAGAATGTTTCATTAATGATATAGATTTAGAATAGAATAGATTTATTTAGAATAGAATAGATTTATTTAGCCTGGTGGAGTTAAGGCCATGTGGCCTTCTCTTCCACTCACCAGAACAAGCATATGTTACATATGAATACAAAAAAAATACAATAATAGTCATATAAAACAGGACAAACATATATTTACACATGAATACAAAAAAATTACAATAATAGTCATATTAAACAGGACAAACATGTTACATATGAATACAAAAAAAGTTACAATAATAGTCATTGAACAATTAATTATCTGTCATATTGAATAATAATGAAATTAATGTCTAATAATAGAATGAAACTAAATACAATTAAAATTAAATTAATGATACAATGAATAAAAAAAGGAATAACAGCTCGAATCTACTATGCATAAAAAGAAAAAAAAAATACAAAGAAAGTAATAAACTACAATGAATTAATCTACGCTTTTTATACAAGGCATTAGGTAAATATATTAACAAATCCTAAGTCTATTTTTATTAAATAATGCAAAAACGCATTATTAATTCTTAAAAAGTAGTATTAGTGAGTTGTTTCTGTTAGTGATTTTATTTTCAATTTATTTCTGAAAGATGGTAAAGTTTGGCAGTCTCTGACATAGGGTAAGATTAAGGAGGACAAATGCATGGATTTTATATAAGGAACCTTGTTCGAAAACATCTCCTTCGCAAGTTATGGGCGAATGTTTGTTGGGGATACCTATGAATGTGAAATTATGAAACCATACTACAGGGTTTTTCATTTATAACCTAACGGGCACACGAAATTTGCCTGTACGCGGTTGGGTGTGCCACAGGTGGCTTTGCTCCTACATAAAAACCGCGCGTAAAGCATGTATAAAAATCTTACCTTATAGAAGAGAGATACCGAAATTACATTTTGACCCAATTTTTTTGTGAACTGACAGAAGAAGATAAATCATATGGGTGGTTTTTACAAGATCCTGCTATTGCTCCTACAGCAGAGGAGTCCATTAATACAAATTAGGGGAAATTTTCAAGATAGAGTGAACAGTACGGGTATATGGCCCTCTCGCTCCCCTGATCTAACAGTGTGTGATTTTACTTGTGGGGTAAACTGAAAGACAAAATTCATAAGACAAATCCTCATACATTGGAAGAACTAAAACAAATATTAGTAATGAAATCGGAAACATTGCAGTGGCCCAACTTATCAAGTGAATCAGAATGTGTTTTCCCGATATAATGCCGTGTTAGGGTGGACGACATTTCCAGCATCTTCTATAAGGTAAGATTTTTTATAACACGCTTTACGCGCGGATTTATGTAGGAGCAAAGCCGACTGTGGCACATCAACCGCGCACAGGCAAAACGTCGTGTGCCCGTTAGGTTATAAACGAAGAACTCTGTAGCATTTGTTTTACTTCATTGTACTACTTACACAAGCCGTGATACTACTCCTGTGAGCGACACCCATTTCATGTGCAACTGATCGCATACTTATTGAAGACTCCTCAGCCACACGATCAAGCACTGTTTCATCCACGTTGGGGTCCGTACAGTTCACTTCTCCTTCCTCCTCGGTCGAGATACTGTAGTTTGACTTGTCCAATTTCCCCTAACCGCTGAAAACATCTAGTAGGGAACATGGTATAGTCGGCTCACTCATTTAGTTTACAGGCGGCATCAAAGGCAACTGTTTTACTCTGGTTTAAAAAATATGCGTGGCAATGGAGAAGTTTGGAATACCTAAATCTCTTATACATTTTATAAAAAGAATGTATGATTGTAAAGCAAGTATTAAGGTTGGAAATAGAGTATCCTCAGAATTTGATATAACAAAAGATTAAGACAAGAATGCGGGATGTCATCAACATTGTTCAAGATATACTTAGAAGATGTATTAATGAAATGGAATAAGTCATGTAGGGAAATGGGAATCAACATTAATTACCGTTTACTGCATAATGTATTATTCGCTGATGACCACATTATAATAGGACAAGATAAAGAAGATATAGAATATATGATTAGAAAAGTTGGTAGATGCATTTGAGGTAGGTAGACTGAAGATAAATTAATCAAAACAGAAAATATGGTAAGCGGAGGAAATCAGAAGACGTACAAATAAATAATATGATAATTAAACCTGTTGAAGAATTTAAATATCTTGGATCTATAATAGATAAATCTGGTTCTTGTGAAAAATATATTATTACCAGAGTAAATTGTGCAAGGAAGGCGATTAGATCCCTGAATGGTCTTTTATGGAATAGAAATTCGACCAGAAAAACAAAAAAAGAGATTATACAGACAATAATAGAAAGTATACTTACATATGGATCAGAAAGCTAGAAAATAAATGAAAGGATGCAGAAAAGAATCTTGGCGACAGAAATGGATGGATTACGGGGAAGTATGAGAATATCCAGGCTACAACATATTCGAAATACATATATCACACAAGAAATGGATGCTCAAGAAACTTATCGAAGGGATAACAAAGAGAGCTTTACAGTGGTATGGATATGTACAACGGATGTCAGAAGACCAGTGGCCTATTATGTGTTAGATTGAATGGTACCAGGCAGAGGGAGGAGGGGGAGAAGTAGAAGAACATGGTATGAGGGAATATATGATGCCATGATGAAGAGGGGTATGGGAAGATAGGAATCTCTGGAAAGCAGGAATCAAGGGCAAACTGCTGTAAAATGGAAAGCCTGTATTAAGTAAGGGAGTTAAAAATACATTGTTATGCGAGGTAGAGCCAGCGAGTTGTCCTTAGAGGCTTCTAAGACGCCGCCTCCCAATCCTCAAAAACTGAAAAACAGTTATCTTCCAATAATGTCTTCGCATTTTTAAATGTCTGCTCCACGTGGATAATTATCTTAACGTTCAAATTGTTGTCTTTTGAAGTATCTTTAGTTGGTAAAAAAATACAGTGAATAAAACGTGACAACGCCGCTTGGTATGCTAAATACTTATGCGTGCAAAATAAACCTATCTAATCACAAAGCAAAGCGCCTGTTGACTGAACGACTATACGTGACTGATGTCTCCTGCATGGATAGGCTACCTGTCCCGATACAGCCTTTATGCTTCCCTACTGTTTCCATTAGCTTGTCCATACAAACACGAAGTCTGCAAATTCTGCAACCGTATACGTCACTTCAACATTTAAACATAGACTGCACTCTAATGACTTGTATCTGGGTACCGGCGGAGCACATCAGATATACATCATGCAATCTTCGTTAAGCTTCTACTAAAGTTTACAACCTCTATCTGCATTGCCTTCGTGGTGTGTTCATTCGGAACCGCTCATGACACTCCTATATGTCGGTCCGGTGATCCATCCTCATTACTGATCGCCTACAACTTAGAAAAAACAAGCGTAGGTAAATAAACACGTGAAGGAGATGTTTCCGGACCAGGGTTCCTTATATCAAATTCATGCGTTTGTTCTCCTCAATCTTCCCTAGAAAGTTGGTATCAACATCAGCGAAAACACTTTATATTTACAAAGTATACAATTGGTTTATCCATGTCAGAAATGCCCGACTAATTTATTGCTGTGAAGTTTGTTGTAATTACACTGGTCAACATGATTTTTGTCTCATGAGTACCAATAATTATACTTAATGCAGTTTTTTTATCGTGTTTTTCAAATATGTATTCGGAATTTTCTCGATCACCCACAGTTTTTTTATTATTGAATTTCAATAATTGATTTAATAATTATTTTCTGCTTAACAAACGTTAAAGGGATTACGTCAAAATTAAAAATACGTGGTGAACCCTGACTTGCAATCTGCATGAGACCAGTTCCACACTGCGAGAATTGCCCATACCAAAACCTCCAGAACATGTGACATTAGATGAAGAGAGCTCAGATTCTTTTGAAAATAAGAAAGAGAAGAAGAAAAACAGATTTTGGTGATACAACTTTTGAAGAAAGCTGTTCATCTGAGCCTCATTTATTGACCCAAGAAGATCTTAACGGTCTCATACGACATTTAAAGTTATCCAAAAACCATTCTGAAATGCTTGGTTCCCGACTAAAAGGATGGAAATCGTCTTCAAACCTTGCGTGATGGAGAAAAACCGATATCATATTTGAATTCAGGGGGAAAAAATTCTATCAGAATCCATATTTTTCTTTCTGAGATAAAAAAAAAGTTTATTTTTTATTGCTCTGTGTTATGAGAGATATGATTTTCTAAGTAAATGTTTTTGTCACCTTTTTTTTTCCACTAGGCATTTTAAGGTTAGTGGGCTATGTAGTCTTATTACAACCTTTTTTTCATATTAAAATTATTCTTGGAATGTAATTAATAATGTTCTTGTAGAAAGCTATTGTGCTACTTTAAATCGCTTACTTTCATTTTCTTCTTTCATAGGCTACTACCCTGGCACAAGCAGTTAAGCGCTTTTCCTCTCACCGCTGGGGTCCTGAGATCGAATCTCGGCCACTCCATGTGGGTTTCGTGATGGACGATACGGAGCTTGGGCAGGTTTTTTCTCGGAGATTCCTCCCTTTTTACCCTCCACAATTTCATTCCATCATTTCTCCATACTCATCTCATTAATTATTTTTTCATTTCGTTTATCTGCCCCATGTGATAGTGCGTCAGGCAGGGCGGCCGGCATTCTTGTCATTCACAGACCTCTACATAGGGGGCTCATCGCATCCCGCGACCCGACCCTGATTGGACACTAGTTGAGGATATTTATATTTCTACTTTCAAGGAAAGTATACACATCCATCCATAGTAATTCTGCCACGAGGGCAGGTCCCTTTCATTCACCGCAATTCATAGCACCTTCATGCTTTACTATGGCATTGTTAACGTGTGGTAGCTTTCCGTTGCTTTCCACACCGGTGAAGGACGATGATGATGATAATGATGGCCCGTATGAATTTCGGGTTCCGGGGACCTTGGGCCTGAAGTTTTCCTGACATTTGTCTTACAGGTGAGGAACAACCCCGATAAAAAAACCTTCACCAAGAAAAACTTGCCCCGACCGAGGATCGAACCCAGGCTCGCATGCTTGACAAGGCAGCCGCTACCCCACCTCGCTACCTCGATACCACAGCGGTGGACAGTATAAGCATATATTATTCCTTACTCTTATTTCATTTTAATATTGAATATGAATAAATAAATTTAACATTTGAATAGCCGTAACTCATATTTTGTCTGAGGCCCATTGCAACAGAATTACAATATCCAACAAACCAGTGCATTCTTTTGTAATCCATGATAACCTTTACGTTCTCAGAATATTAATTTTGGATAATCGAGGAATGAAATTGGTCTGATTCCGAACTCTTTTAGCAGTGAAATGGCTGAATAAATATTAATTAATAGGACATCGATCTCAATTTTTTTGTTCTGTATCTTTTAGTCGCATTCCGTTAAAATATGAAGCCCATATTCGTATCTTTGTATCATTGACAATATTCAATTGACACTTTTCAACATAATAATTGTTATACTAGGAAATTCAGACAGGTTTAAGATCTAGGGTTTTCATTGATTTAGGAAGTTAGACTGCTAAACTGTCCATTTCGACGGTTAACGTACATTTTTAAACTTTAATTACTTTTTCCTTTAAATTTTTCTCTTTCAATTTCCATTGCCGATTTAAAGAATCCGTGTTTATAACTTTTATGTTTAGTTGTATTAACTGAACTTAAAATCTTTAAGGCAATGAAGCTGAAATATGCCAATAAAGCTATTCATTGTAATCTGGATAACTTTGTTTTTCTTCATCATAGGAGATTTCAGGACATTGACCCTTAAATTGGCAATGTATCCCACAGGATACATCAATTGGTTTAATTTATTTAATATTTTAAATAAATAAGAATAATATAAAATAGTGTGTCTGATTACACAATAGTATATTGCGATACAAGTGAAGTAAGCACTTGTTACTGATCGAGAAAAAGTTTGAAAAAAAACGAGGCCCTTGCCCCGAGTTTTTTTTCAATTTTCGAGATCTGTTACGTGCTTCATGTGTATTGCATACTATTTTTTGGTCGAAGTGACTAATTTTTAATATGGTAATAAATGAATTAAAATATTGGTTGGGTGTGTAAATTACTTCTATGAGAAAGAAACATTTGGTGATCGTTGCTATGTAGCTTTTCATTTGTTTTATTATAAGTTGGCTTTGGAGAATTGTTTATAATGTAAGTACCGTGATTAGAATCTGTTTGATAATTTTATTATGGAAGGAGTCATGGTAGATGAATAAGAGACATTGAAGATGTCTGGAGAGTGGGATGTTCTGTAATTAATTCCGGAAAAGTCGAAAGAAAGGTACGAGTTACTGTACAAAACGTTCAAGAAATGTTTTATTTCCTTACCGAACGTGTGCTTTTTGAGTCCATATCAGCATTACGATTTCTTTTGTTTGCATAGCAACAAGGTTAGATGTGGGAACGTTGACTTACTTCGAGTAACAACAATATTGGTAAGCGTAAGAAATTAGTCACATCGACCAAAAAATACCTACTAATAACAGTTCTTTTGTTTTCACTGCGGTCCGCCACATTTAAATAACTAACAGGAGAAATTAATGTTTTGCCAATAACCTTAGTAATAATAAGACTAATGTCGGAGTAGAACGCTTGTAACCACTAGTAAATATAATTCCCACAACGAAATCCCTCTTCCAAATTCAAAATTATAACACATGAATCGCCCGAGTGGAGGAGTTGTATTGTAGATTTAATTTCATTACTTACCAATGCTATCGAGATGAGGGGTCGAACTTCACAAAGAGTCCCACAACACACAAATCACATATAAAAATAATAACAAACAACAGAGAAAGCAACACGCAAATAGCAATATAATAAACATATACATCTATATCCTTCTTGTAAGCATATGTTTCCCTTAATAGAGATTTAGGCGCAAGAATTGTGAACCATACTAATTTAGTTATACTTTTTTCGTATAGAGTCATTTGAGTGGTCCGTTGTCAGCGTTCCGCCTCCTACTGATATCTAGGAAACCAAGGTAGTACTAGGACGGGAAAATTCGGTAAATTTTGCTTAGAGGCCTTTCATTTGGGCTTAAGGATATTTTACGAGCCTGAAAATCTTCAGACTTGGGATCCACGGCTTAAAGTCCCTCCAGGAGGACTTGCTCCTAGGATTTTTTCATCACCTAAAAAAAATCCATCGACCCCAGCCGGGTTTGAACCCGCGACCCTCGGGACTAGAGACAAGGAGCATAACCCTTGTCCACCGCGGCCGATATCTCAACATCTTTCATCATCTTAAGGCATGTCAACTTCAAAAGTGAAAGTTTTGACCTTCTCAACAATCCTCCTCCATGCCAATCTGTCTCTTGCCATATTCAAATTAGTCACTTTCATTTTCCTTAGATCGTTCATTGTGTCATCCTCCCATCCTGATCTTCGGTCTTTCTACAGCTCTGCCTCCTATAGGTTTCCATTTGTAGAGTTTTTTGTACCAGTCTCTGATCGTCCATTTTTTATCAAATGTCCAAGCCAAACCAAATCTGAGATATCTTATATGTTCTGATTTTTGAGTAATTTGTTTAGTTCATTATTTGTTTGTGATTCTCCAACAATTATCATTTCGTCTATTTGGTTCAAAAATTCTTCTTAAAATGTTTCTTTCAAAAATTAGTAATAGCGGCCAGATATCTATATCCCTAAAACTCAAATAATACCTGCAACTGAAGAACCTATTCAACAGGCTATTAATATCAGAGAGCCACAATGCTGCATGTCTCATTGCATGGTTGGAATGAATACACAAATAATTATACAACATAATAATACCACACCTAATACAAGTGTCACGAGACACTAGCTACAACAACAACGTGGGCCTTCGCACCCATGTCGATAGAAACTACAGAGTTTCCTGAAGGGTTGTCTCGACAACCCACAACCCTTGAGGATGACAAACGCAGTCTCTGGCGAAACGTCGGGGAACTACAAGACTCATGACCACAACCCTGAGGATGCCTGACGCAGTCCCTGGCGAAACGTCGGGGAACTACAAGCCTCACGACCACGGCCTACAGCCCAAAATCTTCTTCAAGATCATCATAGCACCTTCGGCTACGTGAATACAATTGAATATCGATTTCAGTCAGCGACTTACTTAAACTAAAATCTGAATTTGCAATGAAATTAAAATTCAGAGCTTCCACTGCTTAAAAAGTAGATGGATGTTTCGAAGCAATCAATATTGCATAATATTGAAAGGAAGAAACACCATGAGGGTTATTTTAATAATTAAGGGGCGGATTCCTATGACATGTCATATTTTTTACCAAAGTCTATATCCTAAGCTTCAAGTAAGTAAAACATTTATATAGGCCTTATTATTAAGACTAAGTGGTTTTTTATTGGGTCTTAAAAGTAATATTTCTCACTTTTTTCAGATTTTTGGTCATACTTCTGCTCATTTCTATGATAAAGTCATATTTTGGGTTTTTTAATAGCCTAGTCATCAGACGATTGGAAATAACCAACATTTAATCTGTATAAAAATCGTCAGTTCTCACAGTACACTTGCTTGGAAAGTTTCTGTTAACAGGTAGCAAACGTTTGCCCTGGACAATAGAAGAAGATTTTCTTTTTCTTATTATACAAATTGAAAAAATGTATATGAATGAATGAATAATTAATATAGTATGGGGTAAAAAATTTATTAAGGTCATATTTTTAATCTTTTTAGGTCATATTTAAACTCTTTTTAGGTCATAATGCTTGCATTTTTTCCATTTTTAGGTCATAGAAATCCGCCCCTTATGAATGATTAAGAGTTAGACTGTTTTTCTTTCTGCAGATATAAGGTGAGAAAAAACAGCGTAACTGATAATTATTATCAAGTATTATTGTTCTCCTTGCGCGACAGTACAGCCCAGTTTTGGGGTGTACTTGCCCTTACAGAATTCCTTCATTCCGATCTGCCAAACCCCACCCTCCCATATTATTACTCATTTCCTTCCATGTTTTCTTCCGAGACAGCAATAATCTTTTCTTGGTTTTTTGCGTTTCTTTCTACCACTAGATTCACCATGCACAACTTTGTAGGATTTTTTTTTTTCTTTTGGCATTTGGTTTGCTTGTCCAGGCCAGCTCAAACCATGTGATTTGATAAACTTTACAATAAGTTTCTCAAACCCCTCATTTCTTATTAATCATCACACTTCTATGTACTGTACTGGTCCATGTATCTTTCTTAATTTAAAAAGTATGGTATTTCATCATTTTTTTCCTGTAATTGATCATTTTTAATAAATTTTATTAGTTTTTTGAAGTTTTTTCTTGGTATGCCTTAAAAGTAATATCAATATATTTGTTTGGCTTATACTAATACGGTCTGTTGTCTGCTAATATTACTTTGTAAATTTCTCCATGTAAAAATTTTCTCTGCTTATGTAGGCCTACTAGCAAAATAACAAAACATATACACCCCATTTTACAGTTATAATTATAGTCTATTCTTACAGTCTGTGATTTCAGTTGTATTTCCTTTCAATTTAGAGCCTATCATGTAGATCTACCGGTGTGTGCATATATATATATATATATCTCCATAGTAATTCTGCTCGAGATCAGGACTTTCACTGCAAATCATAGCATTCTCATGCTTTGCTTTTCAGCTTTACTAAGTAATTGTAGGTGTGGTAGCTTCCCGTAGCTTTCCACACCGGTGAAGGATGATGATGATGGTCATATGATTTCGGGTACCGTTTGGGCCTTAAAGTTTTCTTGACATTTGTCTTACAGGTGAGGAAAAACCCTGATAAAACCTCACCCAGAAAAAACTGTTTCCGACCGGGGATCGGACCCGGGCCCCGCTGCGTGACAAGGCAGCACGCTACCTCGAGACCACAGCGGTGGACATATATATTCCCCTTTATTCTATCTGTTATACATTTATTTATTTTATGGAAATATGATTGATAGATGGTAAAAAGTTAACTTTACTTTCTGTCAACTTAATGTGCGTATCGCACTCGAACAAAATTTGTATTTATACATCTAATGTCTTATATTATTTAACAAGTAATTTTCATATTTTTCTAGATTTCTGTAAGAAACAGTTTAAAATCCCGTTCTACATGCCTAAAATTCCAAATGTTAGAGCCTACAGTATTACTGATAAGAATAAACATGTGTTATAAACAAGCTATGGCTGTAAGTTATATTTATAAATAGCTTAGGAAACTTAATGCAGCATGGAATGATAATTCCAATTATTTGTTCCTCCTGGAATTTAATAAAACTATATATATATAGATATATATTTTTAGTATTTTGACATAATGAACTTGGAAATTGTCTGCCTTTACGGTTGTATCCCGAATATCAAATCATTGTTGGTGTTCAGGGTGGGTCGTGTAATATATTAGCATCGCGTGCGCATATTTAAATTGATTAACATAGTCATGAACATGACATGTGCTATAAACCTTGCTATTATAACAATTTATTATGATAGGGGTCAGTAGTTTCGCAAAACTCGTTTCTCTCTAGCGCGCCACGTATTGAAAATAAATAATCCCGGTAATGATCATTAGGACAGACGAGAGATTACTCTGACACGTAATTAATCCGGAAACTGATTTCTATCTTTTTCATTTGTACGAGTAGTTCATTCACATGCGGGCACAGCTTTCCCTCATTAATAAAACACAAGTTAAAAGTTTACTTGTGTAATCATCCATAATGTTGTATTCAAACTTACTTTTTTTTTTTTTTCAAATTTTAAAATTATCTATAAATGATACAGAATTATGCAAACAGCCCCTTTATTATTATAATAATAATTATTATTATTATCGGCCGCGGTGGACTAGTGGTTATGCTCCTTTCCTCTGGTCCCGAGAGTCGCGGGTTCAAACCCGCAAGATGGAATTTTTTAGGATGGAAAAATCCAAGGAGCAAGTCCTCTGGGAGGGATTTTAAGCCGTGGGTCCCGAGTCTGAAGATTTTCAGGCTCGTAAGAACTCCTTAAGCCTGAATGAAAAGGAGTCTAAGCAAAAGTTACCGAATTTCCCGGTCCTAGTACTACCTTGGTTTCCTAGATGTCAGTACGAGGCGGAACGCTGACCACGGACTACTCAAAATGACATATATAAGAAAACAAGTGTAACTAAATTAGCATGGTTTAAATTCTTCTCTGTAGGGGGAGAGCGTCTAAATCTCTGTTAAGGGAAACATGGGCTTACAAAATACAAGATTATTATTATTATTATTATTATTATTATTATTATTATTATTATTATTATTATTATTGTTATTATTGAGAACAAATACGTACACAACTTATTATTCGTAGATGATCAAGTGGTAGTCACTTCAGGATGTGAAGATGCAAACTATACGGGTAGGAAAGTAGAGGAAGAATACGCAAGATGGGATTTAACAATTAATTATGATAAACAATATATGAGCACATATATTTCCGAGGAATTAGAAATAAATGGAACAATGATTAAAACAATGGAATATTTTAAGTATTGGGATCAGTAATTCAAATGATGGACCATCTGGATTAGACACGGAAAAATAATAATAGAGGCAAAAAATGTATTGGCATACTTAATTCTATTTTATGGAGGAGGAATATAATCAAGAGGACTAAATTATTAACATATAACACAATTGTGATGAGATGTTTATTGTATGGTGCGGACACATGGACGTTGAAGAAAAACACAGAAATAAATGATTAGGCACAGAAATGGACTTTTTAAGAAGACCGGCAAGAATATCAAAATTAGACAAAATAAATATAATACAATAAGAGAAATTATGAATGTAGAAGAGAATATTGTACAAATCCAACTAAGATGGTATGGGCATATAATGAGAAGAAAGGACACAAAAAACAAACAAAGAAGTATTAAAATGGATACCTCCTGAAAAAGGGAAACGTGGTATACCAAAGCCAACGTGGATAAAGGGAAGAAGAGAAATATGACAGAAGCACACACACAAGTGTGGAAGAAAAAAATGGTATACTTTGGTTGAGGATACCCGTGTAAATAACAGAAACAATGCTGAATAAAAAAAAAATATTATTTTGAAATATTGTTTTCCATGCTAGCCTCTCGATCCAAAATGCATGTGTTCAGACAAGGCAGAGGTCGTTGAATTACATCAGCAAGAATAATTTTCTTCGGAAAGGAAAATATGGTATGCATCCCCTGACCTAAATGTCGGTACTTGAAGAATCTCGAGATTGAAATAGGCTATATTGTCTCTGAGAAAAATTGTCGGACAATTAATGGCGATTTTTTTTATCGCGACACGACTTGAGTTGTCAAATATCATAGATAAGTTAGCTACTAATACATTTTTTTAAATAATTTAACACATTAAAAATACTTCGTTAGAATCACTGATAATTATTTTTAATTTGCTTTTCTAGAAAATGCAGAATTTTACTAACCATTATAAAAAATGCATTTCAGAGATTCAGAGAAAAGGGAAATATAATAAATAGTTTAATTTTTTTGATATTTTGGTAATTATGTTATTTATTAAAAACTGAAATTAGCAGTTAGGAATTACTTAAGTTTGTTTCGTGAGCTTAGCTTGACTCGAAGAATAACGAGATGTCAGATGAATTTACAATTTTTCCAGTGATACTGTTTCATGTAGGCCTACTATTTTTTAAACTTGCTGTAACTTATATTACTTACCAAAAAATATATCTCACACATTCAAGCCACTGAAATGAAATTTTTAAGATCCGTAAAAGGTTGTACACGCATGGATAGATTACACAATGAATCAATAAGAAATGAACTGGATATATTTTCAATACTCAATAAACTAGACGAGCACAAATACCAATGGAAAGAACATTTATGCAGAATGGACAATACAAGATTACCCAAAAAGATCAACGCCTATAAACCACATGGTAAAAGATCTTTGGGACGGCCAAAGAAACGATGGACTTGAGACCGGAACAGGTCGCATTGACCTAATCCTGGAAAGGAAGAAGAAGAAGAAGTAACTTATGAGATACGGAATCGAGACTTTTTATGATCCGGTGGAAAGTGACCCTAAAATTTTTCTCGGACGAAAAATTCCGCTGGATCGAAGCTACGATCCTTAGATTGAGAGGTGGCACGCCGTTATTATAATACGAAGGCAAACCTTTAATGTGGTATTGTTTGATTTTCATACTTGTAATTCTTAATTTTATAACTCCTCAATTACTTGAGTGAAAGATTCCGCACTTCTACAAGAAGGGTAACTAACTAGCTCACTGGCACTATCGAAACCGTAGATTCATGGCCGTGCGGACATACGCTCTCCATACATCCCTATCCTGAGATGTTTTCCAATCATCCCCTGTATAATCTACTTCCCTCATATCATTGTTAATATTATTCTCTCACCTCATTCTTGGTCTGCCTAATAGACGCTTTCCATCTGGTTTTCCAGCATGGAATTTCCATGCTCCCCTTTCATTCCCCATTCGTGCAACAGTTACCTTCATTTTCTTATTAAGATGCTGAATAAAAACAGTACAAAAAAAGATAATATGGAGTCTAATTTTACAAGCTGTACTCGTATATGAAATGGCAAAAAGTAATTTAGTTTCGGTTTTAAAGAAAGCTGCTGTACACGCACCACCACATCTGGAAAACAGCTGTGAAGTCAGTTTCAACATTTTATAAGAAAACGCAAACTTTGTACCATGTAATGTAATTAGTTACGTTACTGATGATGTGATTTGTGTTTCGTAACTCCTTTTTAAAAACTGTGTCCAAGCACTTGAAGCACAATGTTTCGTATCCTGCTATCATCAATTTGAAGAATACGAATCTATTTTAAATAATCACCGTTAGCTAAACCCATATCAGTTTTCATGGAACTGAATGTTAAATATCATTAGTTGATCATTTTTATGAGATACTAAGCTAATACCCGGCGTGCGCTGCTAAGCCTAAATAAATTAAAATTAATGTGCGTTTATGTTTAGTTGAATAAGTAACAGGAAATATTAATTGTAAATTTATGTACCTTATTAATTAAATAAAAATAAAACTTAGTAGTTAGTCCAAAAAACATTAAAAACTAAAAGTGTATAAAACACTGGCTCTTCCAACTCTTTTGTATGGTAGCGAAGTATGGACGTTGAAACAGGATGTACAGAGACTTAGATCTGCTGAAATGAGATACCTTCGGAGGACTGCAGGATACACACTACTAGATCACAAAAAAATGAAGACATCTTAGAAGAATTACACATGGAACCTTTAGAAAACAAAATTTCTGATTATAAGTCAAGATGGGTGCAACATGTTCATCGAATGGAAGATCACAGGACACCCAAACAAATG
Organism: Diploptera punctata; assembly: GCA_030220185.1. NCBI lineage: Eukaryota > Metazoa > Arthropoda > Insecta > Blattodea > Blaberidae > Diploptera > Diploptera punctata. Next base: position 32,387 of record JASPKZ010005942.1, read on the forward strand.
TTAAGATATCAACCTGCAGGAAGAAGAAGAAGACCTGGACGTCCACGCATAAGACTTTTGGATGGCGTTTCTCTTGAGGCCGAAACAGGTCAACAAATGGACTAAATTCGTGAATGTACTATGATGATAAAACTTAGTTTTATTTGATTTTCATTTTTATTAAGATATAATTCAGTGACAGCTGTTTCGGTACACTGTACCTTCTTCAGACATGTTAAATTATGAAGTACATATCAACTGATCTAAGCAACAATACAACAATAATTTTTTTTTTAATTCAACAAAGTCCATTCATTCAAATCAAGTTGAGAATTTAACAGTTTATTACTACTTTTCAATGTATTTATTTCTACAGCCTCCAAAAGTCCAACTTCTTACCCTTATCACAAACATGTAAAATTTCAAAATTTAGATCGAAACAATGATCAAATTGGAATAGGTGGTTAACATATTTTGAATATTCTAAATTTCTTTTATATGCTCTCATCTGTTCCTTTATCCGAGAGGTAAAAGGTCTACCAGTTTGTCCTATATAGACATTGTCACATGTGCCACACTTCAATTTATATACACCTGATAATTTTTATTTTTTATTTTGGTTTTATTGTTTTTATTATATTTTGTATAGTCTTATTAGTTTTAAATCAGTAATAAACTGTTAAATTCTCAACTTGATTTGAATGAATCGCCTTTGTTAAATTAAAAAAAAAATTAAATAAATTATTGTTGTATTGTTGCTTAGATCAGTTGATATGTACTATAACAAAATTCATAATTTGTTAACATGTCTGAAGAAGGTACAGTGTACCGAAACAGCTGTCACTGAATTATATCTTAATAAAATATGAAAATCAAATAAAACTAAGTTTTATTTTTATTTAATTAATGCATATGGATTTTCATCAAGTAAACACCAACTCAATTGATTATATTTTTTAGATACCCCGTGATGATTACCCGGCATTGCCCGGAAATCTACTTATCCCGATGTTCTTGACATAAATCAGCTGTAATACGAAAATTAATGTGCTTTTATGTTTAGTTGATTAAGTGGAAGGAAACATAATTATAAATTTATATTTTTAGATACCCCTTGCCGTTTACCCGGCGTTATCCGGTAATCTACTCATCCCGATCTTCTTGACATAAATGAGCTGAAAGACGAAAATCAATGTGTTTTATGTTTAGTTAAATAAGTAAACTGAATAAATTATATCGTAATTATTTTTAGATACCCCGGGCTGTTTACTCGGTGTTGTCCGGGAATCTACTCATCCCAATCTTCTTGGCATGAATGAACTGAAAGACAAAAATTAATGCACTTCTTATGATTAGTTGAATAAGTTAAATGTAAAATAATTATAGATGTATATCGTAATTATTTTAAGATTCCCCGTGCTGATTACCCGGTGTTGTGTGAGAATCTACATATCACGTATTCTTGGCATAAATGAGCTAAAATACAAAATTCGTTATTGTGAGTTATCCGTAAAAGAATACTCGCCATGTGCTGCTGCTATGCTTGCTCAGGAATCTACCTACTTGTCTCGATCTTCTTGGCATCAATGAAAGACAAAAAGGAGTTATCCATAAGAGATAAACATGTGCTGTCGCGGACTTTTTTGTAGAGCTTTTTGAGATATTCAATTCTGTGTACATTAATTTTGTGTATTTGTTATGGTTTAGGCAGCGTAAGCCATTTAAGCGTCCAAGGAGCTATTTTTTTTTAACGTTTTCCACCAAAAAGGGCGATTTTTAAGGGTGTAGGAGTTGAGTATCACAACTCTCTTATAGCCTATGTTCATTCTGGGAACCTCCTGAACATTTTGCAAAAAAGCCCCACCACAATCGGATCGACGGTGTGGTCGCGCATAAATTACGAATAAACAAACAAACAAACATCCATTTTTATATATTAGATTAAAAGGCACAAACTAATATTTAAAGTTTACTCCTCCCTTTCATGACGTCCATGAACGTATATTACTTTTTGCTTTTCTAGTCTCGATTGGATATAAATTTATTAACTTATTACGAGTACACTCGTATGTTTTAGAGGATGTCCCAGAAGAGTTGTCCAATTTCAATAATTTTAACTTCAACAGCGATAAAAAATATTATTAAAAACTTAAATTTTAAAATTGTTCACCACTGTAGTCTCGGAGTAGCATCGGTGTCTCGTATGTAGCATATCCTGTTTCGATTCCGGTTGGGACAATTTTCCTGGGTGATGTTTTTTGGGCTTATTCCTCACATGTAAGACAAATGTCAGGAATCATGAAGGCCCAAATATGTCCCCCGAACATCATCTGGTCTCATAATCATCAGAACATCATCTGGTTATCATAATCATCAGAACATCATCTGGTTATCATAATCATCATCACATTAACTTGTTTATAATGAATGTATGTGTGTGAATATGTTTCGTCTTAATGTTCTGGAGGCCATATATTGAGCTGATCACATATTCACGATGAGCTTCCATGTCCTTGTATGGTCAAAAGAGTGTATATATATATATATATATATATATATATATATATATATATATATATATATGGTATGATAAGAAAAATAAATGCCTGGACGGGATTCGAACCCGGATCTCTGAGTCTGTACCTCAGCGTGATATCCATTACACTACCAGGCGAATCCAATTCAAACACTTATTTTTCTTATATATGTATTATACTCTCCATTATTACTAGATGTCGCGAGAACACTGTCTTCACTGCCATCTAGTAGCTGACTATATCAAGTAAGCAAATTAAAGAGAATATTTATTTTACTTTATAGCAGTGACGCTTTATCGATGTTATAATTAAATGTTTAACATTGAGCAATGCAAGCTTAATATGGTATGATAAGAAAAATAAATGCCTGGACGGGATTCGAACCCGGATCTCTGAGTCTGTACCTCAGCGTGATATCCATTATATATATATATGATCGAAAGTTTAATATCCCTCTCCTGACAGGTTGTGACACTGTAAGCCCCGGGCTTCGTTGGGGTATGTAAAAGAACCTATAATGCGAGGGAATAATCTACGCTTCAACTTAAAGAGAACAATCGAAGTTTTTACAGCACCAGTTAAAGTACTACTTTTCTTGCTTGAAGTTCCGGAATTTTACACAACTAAACATAGTAGATATCTAGGATCCAAATTATATAATAAATTAATTAGATCCAATCCAGAGCTAAGCAAAGGTAAACACATATAGATTTACGAAAGTAATGAAATTAATTATTTAAATCAATTACTTTTTAAATAATTAATAAATAATAAATCGATTGAATCATGTAATTATTTAAATATTTAAAATAATAAATACGGAGTGCCTATTTTGGTTTATACTATTTTAACCTAATATTTTTAATTACTTTCTTCTGCTTGGTTTCAATCTAATATATATTAGATGATTTATGATATGATAAGAAAAATAAATGCCTGAACGGGATTTCAACCCGGACCTCTGGGATGGTACCCCAGCGTGCTATCCATTACACCACCATCCAATTCAAACATTTATATGTCTTGTGTGTGTGTGTGTATATATATAATTAATTAAATGTTTAACATTGAGCAATGCAAGCTTAATATGATATGATAAGAAAAATAAATGCATGGACGGGATCCGGGTTCGAATCCCGTCCAGGCATTTATTTTTCTTATACCATATATTATATATACATATGTGTGTGTGTGTGTATGTCCACCGCTGTGGTCTCTCGAGGTAGCGTGCTGCCTTGTCACGCAGCGGGCCCTGGTTCGATCCCCGGTCGTGACAGTTTTTCTGGATGGGGTTTTTATCGGGGTTTTTCCTCACCCGTAACACAAATATCAGGGAAACTTTAAGGCCTAAACGGTCCCCGAAATCATAAGGCCATCGTCATCATCATCCTTTCATCATCAACGTTATCATCCTTCACCTGTGTGGAAAGCAACGAATCTACCACACCTACAATTCCCTAGTAAAGCTGCAAAGCATAGCATGAAATACTATGATTGCAGTGAAAGACCTGCCCTCGGGCAGAATTATTGTGGATGGATGGATGGATATATATATATATTATATATATATATAATATTCTCCATTATTACTAGATGTCGGTCTTCACTGCCACTTAGTAGCTGACTATAACAAGTAAGCAGATTATAGAGAATATTTTTACTTTATAGCATGACTCTTTATCGATGCTATAATTAAATTTTTTTGACATTGAGCATTGCAAGCTTAATATGACATGATAAAAAATAAATGCCTGAACGGGATATGAACCCTGACCTCTGGGTTTGTATCCCAGCGTTCTATCCATTTCACCAACAGGCAATCCAATTCAAACACTTATCTTCCTTATCCCAAACGGTCCCCGAAATCACATGATCATCATCATCCTTATCATTAACATATCATCATCATCATCATCATCCTTCACCGGTGTGGAAAGCAACGGGAAGCTACCACAACTATAATTCCCTAGTAAAGCTGCAAAGTATAGCATGAAAATGCTATGACTGCAGTGAAAGACCTGCCCTCGGGCAGAATTACTATGGATGGATGGATGGATGGATCTTCCTTATATTCTCCATTATTCCTAGATGTCGCGAGAACTGGGTCTTCACTGCCACCTAGTAGCTGACTATAACAAGTAAACAAAGAGTATATTTTTACTTTATAGCAGTGACGCTTTATTGATGTTATAATTTTTTTTTTACTTTGAGCAATGCATGCTTAATATGACATGACAAGAAAAATAAATGCCTGAACGGGATTTGAACCCGGACCTCTGGGTGGGTACCCCAGCGTGATATCGATTACAACACCAGGAAAATCCAATTCAAACACTTATCTTATATATATATATATATATATATATTCTCCATTATTACTAGATGTCACGAGAACTCGGTCTTCACTGCCACTAGCAAATTGGATTTCGAAAAGGAAGATCCTGTACAGATGGATATTTCACTATTAAAATTCTAATAGAAAAACAGAGGGACTTTAATATTGAAACACACATGACGTTTATTGACTTGAAGAAGGCATTTGACAAAGTAAATAGAAACAAATTATTAGAAGTCCTCAAATATGATGGAATCCCAGACCAACTGATAAAAGCTATATAGGCCTATGATATTTATAAGGACTATTTAACTCATGTCGCAAATGGTAGTCAATGACCAATTAAGTTTCAATGAATTCTGTTTTACACCAATGACAGTCGTGTTTCACCTCGCTCTTTATCAATTTATCTTTATCAGTTCCTGCTTTTGTGATAAAGAAAGCTCCTCCTTTTTTAATATTCTGAACAGGTTAGACCATTATTTTCCTCCAACAAATACATTGAATATAGCAAATAATGAATAGATTCAGTGATTTTACTGAGTTGTTTATTCAAAATATAAATGATTAACCTATAATGTTGATTATAATAGTTTGATGTGTTTCATTATTTCTCCACTAGAGTGCATTCTTACAATATTGCGATCCTATTTGGCATTAAATAATATGATCGAGTTACAGTGAATGTACATAACCTCACATTTCTAGTTTGTTTTCAAACATCGCCGTTTACATTAACTATATAAATATTTTAAAACACCGGTAACTATATTCAAATAATTATTTTTTAGTAAATAGCTTAATTTTATTCGTTAAATAGTCATAACAAATGCCATTCTTGATTTCCAAATTCTCTAGATAAATTGGAAATCACTCGTGGCATTACTTATGATAATTACATCCAAGTTAAGATTGAAAATAAAATCTCTGAATGCAGACCAATTAATCAAGGAGATAGACAAGGATGTGGTCTTTCACCAATGCTCTTCATAATATACATGAACTCAATTATTAAAGAATGGAGACTACAACCACATGGCAGTATACCACTTAATATATTATATAATTCTGCTTGCATTATTCGTCGTGTGCCATATTACGTTTTACATTCTGAAACATTCTCCTAAATTTGTTTTGTATTATTTCATAATGTCTTTAAATCCTTCTCCAGTCTGGAATTAACCTACTTTATTCCCCTTGCATTACTGTTTTTTATTTGTATGTGTCATAAATTATGTAAACATGAAACTGGCTGCTAACCTTACAATGTATATTTGTATTTCTGTTTCTTCTATGACTGAACTGCACCCGAGCACGAGCACTTGCTCATTTGGGCGTCAATACTGTGCACAACATTTATTTGAAAATGCAATTTATTCTTAAATTTAAAATTATATTTTTTTCAGGATTATCTTTTTACCAACATTAAATTTAAGGGAGTTATAGCAACAGATGTCCCGCGCCGTAGCCGAGCGGTTAAGGTAGAAAGCCTTGGCGCAGAGCTACGGGACTTGCGCTGGTTCGAGTCTCCATGGGGAAGAAATTTTCTCATGGTATTTCGGCCAGTATGGGACCGGTGCCCACCCAGCATCGTGAGGCAATTGGGTAGCTACAATAAGTAGCGGCTCCAGGTTGAGGAATCAGCTATAACGGCTGGGGGACTCGACATGCTAACCACATGTCACCCCTACACTGGCTGTTGATCATCTACCTCTGTGATTGATACATGTGGATGTGAAGGGCCAGCAGCCGGCTGGTAAAAGGGCAACCGCTGAAAAGTGGAAAGACCCTCAATCGGATAGCAACAGATGCTTAGAGAAAACAGAAGTCATTATACTGTTGAAATAAAAACAAAAGGCGTATTTTGATCAACTAGTTCATATTAAGCATTGCACAGAAATGTTAAATCACTTAATTTGAAAATGTTAGTAAGAATAATACATCACTTATATGTGATATAAACGAAATTGTTAGTATGCAACGTCTAGGCTCGTTTAAACTTATATTGCTTCTTCTCTCACCAGTTGAATGTGATATTCAGTAATCTCCTTATTTTTGGCAATCAGCCATAGAAATAAAGCAATTCAGAGTTATTTGTAACCTGACGTTAACAACTGAACTACATCTACAAAGACAATTTATACAGTGATATACTTATCAGTTTCGAGTTTCTTTTGTATAATTGTCGGCGGCTATCATTGTTGATTAATTAAAAGTTTACTAGGAAATGAATATGCCTCCTGAAGTACACGTAATTGAGGGGAATGACTGAAGTAGATAGTATAGGTTTCATTCACAGCATTCCACTTTCCCCCCTTCATATTACTCCCCACTTTCTTTAAAAAAAAGATTTCTCATGCAAAACGGATGATGTTCATAAGATTAATTAAGGATTTGCTTCAGGATTTCCGTCTTTTCTCAGAAAATGTATTTTCTTGATTAATCTTATAATTTTTATGTGCTAGTTTATTGAACTTGCCAAACAAAGACTATACGGGCGTGGCAATGATACAAAGAACAGCATCTGGTATGCAGACATTCGGATTGTGGGTTGTAAGAGAGTGATTGTCGGCCCACGCTACACCGAAATATAACATCCCTTTGAAAATCCATGTATTTTGTACTGTGAAATAATTCTCATTTAATATCATGATCGTCAGGTTTTATCAATGATTGTTACACGGTTGAATATACAAGTTATGTAGAGCTAGGCCTATTAAATCTGTAAGATACAAGGGTGTCATATTAACTTTCGATCCGAAAGAGCAAGACAGTATTGTCAGGTAAATCCCGTCACTTTGGCGATATAACCAAATGTACCCTAGACTCCTAGGCGCCAGGTTTATTCATCATCTTAAGGCACGACAACTTCAAAAGTGAAAGTTTTGGCCTTCTCAACAATCCTCCTCCATGCCGATCTGTATCTTGCCATATTCAAATTAGTCGCTTTTATTTTCCTTAGATCGTTCATTGTGTCATCCTCCCATCTGATCTTCGGTCTTCCTACAGTTCTGCATCCTATAGGTTTCCATTTGTAGAGTTTTTTGACCAGTCTCTGATCATCCATTTTTATCAAATGTCCAAGCCAACTAATTCTGAGAGATCTTATATGGTTTACTATGATCTGATTTTTGATTAATTTTAGTTCATTATTTGTTTTTGATTCTCCAACAGTTATCAGTTCCTCTGTTTGGTCCAAATATTCTGCTTAAAATTTTCTTTCATAAATTAGTAATTTCTGTTTTACTGTTTCTTTTAGGACCCAAGTTTCAGAAGCATATGTAACTACTGGTCTAATGAGTATTTTGTATAACCTTATTTTTGCAGTTTTTTATGTTAATTTGCTTTTAAATAAGGTTCTATTTGCAAAATAAGCTTTATTTCCATTTACAATCTTTCTTTAATTTCCTCTTCTAATGCATTATGTCCATTTACTTTGGTACCTAAGTATTTAAACGATTCTACTGTGTTAATTTGTATATCATCAATTTGTAGATTTTCAGATTTCCTATTGTGATTACTACATTTTAAATATTTTGTTTTCTCTTGATTTATTATGAGACCAAATTTTTTGAGATTCCTCTTTCAATTTTGTGAAGGTTTCACATAACGCTTGTCTGATTCTTGCTGTAATCTTGCTGTAATCATCTGCATAAGTGGCGCCAGGTTTATTCAATAGCAATTCTTTCAGAATTACTTACTGAAATTATAGTTTCATTTGCAAATGGGAATACCGAATAACGATACAATTCCTAAGTGCTCGTGTCCGGATACAAACTCGAGTTATCCAATAAATAATAGGTCTATAAGCTTTAATTTAAACGATATCGGTCCGAATGTACCCTAGATTCTTGGCTCCAGGTTTATTTTTGGTCATTGTTTCGGAAATTTACTTGCTGAAATAATATTTTTATTTGTAAATGGGAATACCGAGTAACGGAACAATTCTTCAGTGCTCGTTCTCGGATACAAACTCCAGTTATCCAGTAAGTAATATGTCTATAAAAGAGTTGCCCAAACTCATTTGTAACGCGGGCCAAATGGAAGAAACATGAAACATTATAACTGTAGTGTATTATTATTGTTATTATTATTATTACTATTATTATTATTATTATTGTGGATTATTATTATTATTATTGTGGATTATTATTATTATTATTATATTATTATTATTATTATTATTATTATTATTATTATTATTATTATTATTATTATTATTATTATTATTATTATTATTATTATTATTATTATTATTATTATTATTATTATTAGCAGTCCACGCTGTGGTCTCAAGGTGGCGTACTGTCTTGTCACGCAGCGGGCCCTGGTTCGATCCCCGGTCGGGACAAGTTTCCTGGGTGATTTTTTTGGGGGTTTTCCTCACCTGTAAGACAAATGTCAGGAAACTTTAAGGCCCAAACGGTTCACGAACATCATCTGGTCATCATTATCATATACATTAAATTTAGGATTAAGGCCTCTCCTGGTGCATCATTACCATCATCATCGCCTATCATAGCCTATATATCATCGGACAGCATATCTCCGCCTTCCAGGCGCCCCAACCTCAGAAGTGGGTTACAATAACGCCACATGCAAGGAGGGAATACCAGATTGACGAAATGACAACGTGGCGGCATTAAAAATATATATTATTATTATTATTATTATTATTATTATTATTATTATTAGCATGTGTTTATTTACTATTTTTCTTGTTATGTCGTTATATACAGGGTGTCCCATTCAAACCTCCCACATTTTATTAACCATAACTAACAAAGTATGCGGAATTTTGAAATGAGGCCGGTATTAAACGAAACAGAAACTCAAAGAATTGTCATTGCCACGCACTAAAACATCTCTATATGTGCACCATTAGTAGCACGAACAATATTAAGTCTGTATTCGATTTCGTGCCATGTTCTGTCCAACATGTCCATTGAACTGCCAGGAAGCTTGGCGAATTGATTTTTGTGGACTTCTCTGAAATCCTGCTCTAATTTATTCAATCTTTTCTTCTGAAACACATGTACGAGCACTTTTTAACGCTTCCAGTCGCCAGAAACTTCTCAAGCAATGCCTTAATATTGTCTTCCCATCAGGTGCATTTCCTCCATATTCTCTCCGGTAATTTCTTTGCACTGTAATTATTGACTTCGTCTCTGCATCCCAAAAAAACAGCTTGTGCTTATTGCTGAGGAGTCACCATTTTGTTTTATGTATTATTGCGACAGATGAAGTAACTGCAACAATGAAAAAAAATCTTTGAATTTCTCTTTCTTTTAATACCAACCTCATTTCATTATTCCTCATACTTTGAGAGTTATAATTAATTAAAATGTGGGAGGTTTGAATGGAGCACGGTGTATATTACACAAGTTCTTGTTCCATTACTGATAGACTAATATTATAGCCTACACTTAGCATATTTTTTATTTATTAGAATGCTACAGGCCTATAGGGGCCGTTTAAAATTTATGAAGGGCTATATTCGGCCTACGGGCCATAGTTTGGTTGTCTCTGGTCTACAGCTTTGATTTAAGCTATTGGCTGAAATCATCAGTCTAGTTAAAATAATATATTTTTTGTCCGTTCCAAGTAAACGATAAATATGAATCAAAATACTTGATATACAACTTTTTGAATAAACGTCATTAACAAAAATAACGTCGCTTCATAACGCCTGAACGTTTATCTAAGATTAATCTAATATATAAAAATGAATGTTTGTTTGTTTGTTTGTTGGTTTGTTTGTTCGTATTCTATGCGCGGTCATACTGTTGATCCGATTGTGATGGGGCTTTTTGCAAAATGTTCAGGAGATTCCCGGGATGAATATAGGCTATAAGAGAGTTGTGATACTCAACTCCTACACCCTTAAAAATCGCCCTTTGTAGTGAAAACGTGAAAACATTTTTTTGACGCTTAAATGGCTTACGCTGCCTAAACTATAACAAATACACTACATTAATTTACACAGAATTGAATATCTCAATAAACTCTACAAAAAAGTCCGCGGCAGCATATGCTATCTTTTTAGGATAACTCACAACATCCATTTTTGTCTTTCATTGATGCCAAGAAGATCGAGATAAGTATATTGCCGGACAAGCGTGCACTGCCGTACTGTTCATCCGGTTGTGATGAGGCTTTTTGCAAAATGTTCAGGATTTTCCCGGGAAGGTCATAGGCTACAAGAGAATTTTAATGCTCTAGCCCTTCATCCTTAAAAGTCGCCCTTTGTAGTAAAAAATATAATAAAAGTGCTTTGTTGTACGCTTAAATGGCTTACGCTGCCTAAACCATAACAAATACACCAAATTAATGTACAGAATTGAATATCTTAAAAAACTCTACAAAAAAAGCCCGCGACATCATATGTTTATATTTTATGAGTAACTCAAAATAACCATTTTTGTTTTTCATTGATGTCAAGAAGATCGGGGTAAGTAGATTCCCGGGCAAGCAGAGCAGTCCATGGATAACTCGAAATAACGAATTTTCTTTCAGCTCATTATTGCCAAATATATCGGGATACGTGGATTCCCGGGCAATGTCTGGTAATCAGCACGCGGTATCTAAAAATAATAATGATATAAATTTATAATTATTATTCCTTATACTTATTCAACTAAACGTAAAAAACACATAATTTATTTAGTCGTAGCAGCGCACGCCGGGTATAGCTAGAATAGAATAAGATTGTCTTAAATTCGTCATAAAAATCATAATAAGCATGTCATTGACAACTCGTAAAACTCGCAAAATAGTTCACGAACATTTAGAAAGTCTCCAATTTTATTTTTCTTCGGACTCGTAGAAATACTGGGATTTTTGGACTGATTATTTTTCTGGAATTTTAAGGACTGATTATTTCCATTACACTCTTTAAAATTTAGCTACAAAATGTTACTGAAGTCTTCTTGAATTCAAGTGAACGTTATTGAATTCCTTTGAATTATATCTGATCTAAAATTTTTCAAGCTTGCAATCTTTTTCCACGTTTTCGAAATTTTCCGACGTTACTCAGAATATTTTCATACAGCACTTCTTAAAACGTTTCTAATCCGTATATGTTTCATGTTTTATTTTCCGAATATTGAACCACCAGCTCAAATATTAATGGACAATACTTTGATTTTTTGAATGCTGTAAATTTATAATTTTATGGGATATTTTAAGTTACAATTTTTGTTCCTGTTTATGTCTTTATCATAAGTAATGCCACGAGTGATTTCCAAATTATTTCGGGAGGAGTGAATTTACAAATCAAGAGTGGCATTTGTTAGGACTGTTTAACGAATAAAATTAAGCTGTTTACTCACAAATCATTATTTAAATATAGTTATTTTTAAAATGCTTGTATATTTTTGTTAACGGCGATGTTTGAAAACAAATGAGAAAGTTTGGTTATGTTTCATTTGTTCATCCACTGCAACTCGATCATATTATTTTTTGCCGAATAGGAACATATATTGTAGGAATGCACCCTAGTGGAGAAACACATTAAACTGTATATTATAACCAACATTATAGGTTATTAATTTTTTTAGAAAACAACTCAGTAAAATAATTGTTTAAAAACACAATTATTGAACACACAATTATCAAATGTGTAGTTCGAAGGAATCTGTTCATTATTTGCTATTCAACGTATTTGTAGGAGAGTCAGTCACTGCAAAATAATGTTCTGACGTGTTCAGAATATTGAAAGAAGCTTTCTTTATTCTGGCAAGCAGAATCGATAAATATCGAGGTGAAAGACGACTGTCATTGGTTGTAAAACAAAATTGATTGAAATGTGATTGGTGATTGACTCCCATTTGGGGCACGAGTTAAATAGCCACTACGTTTCTACTCTTTGAATATTCATTAACTTTTTTTAAAATTTTCTTCTAGTTTAAATTTTTTATTAATTATGTAGATTCCCTAACATGTTCAAAATGTTTTGATCTCGAATGAGTATTTGTATTTTAATATTTTCTGTAAATGCATCCAGTAAAAATAATTTTGAATTAACTATGTGACGAGCCTCATGTCTCAGTTGTTGCTTTATCGTAGGTTGCAGGATATGCAAAGTGAATGGAGAATAAAATTGCAAATAGCGATGTGCAGGTCAGTATATGGAGTGGCCATGAGGCGGTTTCCTGACCTTCACTTGAGGCCGTCCGCCTTTAAATATCATTCATTACCAATTATTCCGCACTTCGGTACCGCTATCTTTTCTCTTTATTCTGTGCCATAGATCTTATTGGATCAGGTGGTTTATACCTCATCTACAGTGTGTTTCAGAATTCAGCTAATATATTAATTTTATACATGAAATCTGACGTTGCTTCTTTAAAAGAACCAATTTCGCTCGTTTTCTACACAATTTCAGATTCAATGTAAACTAAAAATATAATATAATATAATATAATATAATATAATATAATATAATATAATATAATATAATATAATATAATATAATATAAAACAATAGGTTAAATGTTATCTAAAATGTTCCTATTCCATCTCCAAAATGGATATATCTGTTCCTGTGGTAATGATGAAAAGACCGTCCAACACCTTATTTTAGACTGTCCATCTCATGCATTTTAGCGATACATTCTGAATGTTCATTTAATTGAATGCAATCAAGTATTGCGTAATTCAATAATTGGTATTTTAAAAGGAAATTTTGTTACACAGCATTTAAAACATTTGTAAATGATATTTTCATTACATTGTAATTCATCTTTATTACTACTTACTTTATAAGTTTTAATTGTATTAGTTCTTTTTTTTTTGTTCATTTTTTGTATTTGTTTCATTTCAGTTTTGTAATTATGTTTATCTTTAAGTTTCTTTTACATTTTAACTACAGCCGTAACATACATTTGTAAAATAGGGCTCCAAATCCTGGACATTTAATAAATAAATAATAAATAGCAGTATAATATATAATATATGATAGGCCTAAATGAAGGAAATAATTAGTATGAAATATAAGCCTCTAAATTAATGCATATCGACAGGTATATATATATATATAGTCTACCGCTGTGGTCTCGAGGTAGCGTGCTGCCTCGTCACGCAGCCAGCCCGGGTTCGATCCCGGCGGGACAGTTTTTCTGGGTGAGGTTTTCATGGGGGTTTTTCCTCACCTGTAAGACAAATGTCTGGAAAACTTTAAGGCCCAAACGGTCCCCGAAATCATATCACCATCATCATCATCATCCTTATCATTATCATCATCATCATTCACCGGTGTGGTAAGCAACGGGAAGCTACCACACCTACAATTCCCTAGAAAAGCTGCAAAGCATAGCATGTAAATGCTATGATTGCAGTGAAAGACCTGCCCTCGGGCAGAATTAATATGGATGTATGTATATATATATATATATATATATATATATATATATATGGAATTCGCTAATAGCTCCTATAACTCTTATCATTTCAAGATCAGGGATATTTTGATATTTTAATCGACGACTATATTAATGGCAAAGTTATGGCAAACTTTAAGCAGTAGACCTAATTGAGATACTGGCATGGGCTTAGAGTATATTTTTGTTTGGTAGTAACTTTTTAATCGTGTTACAGTTCGAATTGCAATTCGATTAATTGATTATTTGAGAAATTTTTCGGGCATCCGAAAATGTATTTCGAAGCAATATTCGTCTGGGTTCTCCCAGAAAATATTATAGTTATAATCAGAGTGTGGGGAATAGTACCGACATGTGAAGTTACGAACGAACGAATTTTGTTCACAAAGCGCAAGGACTGGGTCAGGCAATAGGCCTATCAAGGCAGACGGCGAGCTAATGGTGCCTATTACGGTATTTGAGTAAAGTGGACTCAGTATTTTAAGTTCCAGGCTCTCCTCCCACATAGCATGTTTTGGAATGGATACCTGAGGAAGGACGAGGGAGAGGAAGACCTAAAACCTCCAGGAGTTAGGGTATATATTTATACAGGAAGGAGAAACATCTACAACCAGGAGATTGGATGGACCGACAAAATTGGCTATTAGGTATCGGACGATGTCAAAGACATTAATCAACCGATGATCTATCTAATAATAATACAGTGACACCTGTCGTAGCCGGAATCTTTATAAGAAGGAAACCTGTAGAGACGGAAAGAAATATCTAGAACGGTACGATTTTATATGTAAATCCTGTATAAACTGGAAACTTTCATAAGGTGGAAACGGAATGGTTTTTAAAGTACCAATAGTTAATTTTTACCTCAGTAAGACGGTAAATTATTCTTAAGCACGTTCTAATTACAGTATTAATGACCATACGTGAAAATTCTGCATATGACGCTACTGGATATATCGGTTTAACGTCTTGTGTTGCCATTATATTGCGGGTATACCCTTGCTTGTGTGTGACAGCGGGGAATCCCTCGCTTTTCCTTGCCTGCTTACGTAACTTGCGAGGGAGTTGGGAAACTCTTCAGTCCTCTTGTAGTTGAGTTCCTTCTCATTTTTGTGCAATACAGCTTTGTATTGCCGTGCAAACTGTGCTGTGTTTATACACTATTTTTGTCTGTATTTCAGTTCAATATTATATGTCTTTACAGCGTGCATGTAAAATCCTTACTCTGCGTGTGAAAATTCAAGCTTGTAATTTGGGAACCTTTTATAAGAAGGAAAACTGCAAAGACGGAAATAAATTTAAGGAACCGTCATGTCATAGACAGGTTTTACTGAACTGTTTTGCTTACCTTGATGGAGTTAAGACCGTAAGGTCTTCTCTTCCACTTCACCAGGGTTAGGTTATACAAGTATTAACATTATGAATTATTTACAACTTAATTAATAGCACATAATGGACATAGGCTACACAACATAGAAATAAGGAATTATGCAGGGAATGAATGGAAAACATTTGCTCAAGATACTGACGATTAGGAACATACTCGTATGTCCACGCGACTCGATAGTGCCAGTAAGTTAAGCTAGTTGTATGTAGTAGTTACTGAAAATAATAAATCAGTGAATGTGAGAAAACTGTCATCAGCGTAACTTCACAGCAGACTAGTAGTTATTTATTTTTGTATATATAGTGAATTTTTAACGTTTTTTACAATGTTCTGCCTTAGGGCAGGTCTTTCACTGCAATCATAGCATTTTCATGCTATGCGTTACAGCTTTACTAGGGAATTATAGGTGTGGTACATTCCCGTTGCTTTCCATCCCGGAGATGATAATGGCCAGATGATGTTTGGGGACCGTTTGGGCCTCAAAGCTTCCTGACATTTGTCTTCCAGGAGAGAAAAAAAAATCGAAAAACACCTCAACCAGGAAGTTGGTTACGAGATATTAGTGTTTTGCCAATTTAAGTGTTAAAGGTTGTGTGTTATGCTGTTCTTTTATGAACTGCAAATTTAGATTTTTTTTTGAAAATTGTATTAAATAAATTAGGTGCGTTTTGTATGTATGGGAACGTCTTATATATCGGAAGCAATTCTCTAAAAAAGTGTTAAACTAAGAATATCTAAAAGTTATTCTTCTATCTTAGGCCTATATGGTGGTCCAAAACAATGATTTTTTAATTCAAGAGAGGAGTAAATATTACGAGTATTTGGGAATAAAGGGCTTAGTAAGGTTTTGTAACAAAGAGAGACGAACAGAGAAAACTACATAACAATGAGCTAAATATTCTTAGTGGAAAATAATATGCAATAAAAGCAGTCAAGTGTCGTAGACTGCATTCGGGAGGACATGTGACACAAATAGGAATGAACAGGATCACGGAAATTTCTTGTAGGAAAACCACAGGGAAATCGCTCAATACATAGACCATGAATGAGGTAGGAGAAAAGCATTAACCATGATTTAAGGGAAGTGAATTATACAAGGATTTATTGGAAGTCATTAGCTCAGAATAGGGATGTATGGAGAGCTTATGTCCGCGTTGCCATGAATCTCAGGGTTTAATAGCGCCAGTGAATTGGTTAGTTACAAGTAGAGATTTATAAATAAGTCAGTGAAATGTAGTCATACACCTGTAGCATTAAAGCACTTGATTCAGAAATTCTTGGAACGGGTCGTTATTCAAGTCACGCACAAAGCAAAGCAAATATTTTTCATAATTTACGGAGAAGGAACTTAGTGCGTCTGACTTAAAGATTTGCGACCGTGACTGGAACGAATCTCTTGGGATTTATGTTTCTTGGCAATTAAATGTAATACAAATTTTAAGTACCAGGTAAATTTGAATCGTGTAATTTTACAGGACATGAGAATAGTGAGTTGAAATTTTACGATGCTGAAGGCATTCTAAGCGGGGAAAGTCCGATTAATCATTATCATCATTTACTTCATTGGTAGATGTCGTGGCCCAT
>JASPKZ010005943.1:0-28953 GCA_030220185.1 Diploptera punctata
TGGAGCAGTCACAATTGCGGGATTGCGAAGTTCTAAGTTTCCTTTGTTTTTCTGAATGTGGATCTTTTCCAAACCGTGAGTTCCTTGTTTGTGTATTTGTTGGGGAAAAGATCCACAATTCAGAAAACAAGGAAACTATGAACTTGCGATCCCTCCCCCCCGCAAAATTTTGACCTGATCCAAAGGTTCATCGTCACCAACATAGGTAACCAGAAGAGTTCTTCCGATCGACATAACATCATTGCCAATAAAGTACTGAAGATTAGACCATTATGGGTCTCGAAATCGCGATCTACTTAGAAGATTTATATGAGGAGGTAAGAAACTGATTCACATAAATAATTGCAAATTTTGACACGGAAGTTTTTTGTGGCTGTCTGAACTGTTTTCTTACTGCATTCCACTCAACATGAATTAAAATAAAATTTATGAAAGATTTACCTAAAGTTGTCTCCTCAACTTACCGATTTATTATTCTCTGTAGCAACTTTCGGACGATTCCCCATCATCATCAAAGTAACAGATGCTGAGTTCTTATAATATCCTCGTCCCTGATTCAATACTGGTGTCTACTGAAATCTGGTAGAAGTGAATTACAAAAACTACGTGGTGCGTTTTATTTATATCAGATTGGGTCATGTTGTTCCTGCCTCAAATTGCCATCTCCTTGGTACGTTTACCTTACCTGATTATTTTCTTGTGTGCATTATTGTTAGGGTGTTTCAATATCTAAACATTTTAAACTGTCTTTTCAAAAAGAAGAAAGGGCTATATATTTAAACTTTTCCCTAACCGGTGGATTGGATGGGCTGTGGATCGCTGTGGGCACCCCGTACCCTTGACCTCACTCCTCTTGATTCTTTCTCACAGGGTTCATCAAGAGCCAAGTTCATAGGGTGCCAGATGTAAAACAGCAAGACAGAATGCTTGCTCATAACCCCTCAATTTTTACGGTGCATGTTATGGGCCAACCACGAGGTGATACTGAAGGTGAACTTGTTAGAACTGCATTAGGCTTTATAAGATCTTAATTTAATATTTATTGAGTTGTAGCAGACCAAGAACATGAAAATGTATGGGACTTTAGGGCACCCTGTACATTAATAATTACAATTAGAAGTAATATATGAGGTTCTTTTAATAAATAAGGTGAATTCTGGTACATCTTACCTCATAATTATTTTTATTTCATTTTTAAGTGTTTCCATATGTTATCCACATCATCATCAGCTTGTCTAGACTGTTGATTTCTATGTTGTCGGCCCTGGATCTCAACTCCCACTCCAACTTCTGGTTGACCAAAGAACTTGTGAATAAAATCTTTTTCCTTGGGAATTTTAAAATTCATAATCATGTTTTTTGTTAGATTTACATTCACAAGAATAAAATTGGATTATGAATTTTGAAATTCCCAGG
The DNA here is from genome assembly GCA_030220185.1 of Diploptera punctata. NCBI lineage: Eukaryota > Metazoa > Arthropoda > Insecta > Blattodea > Blaberidae > Diploptera > Diploptera punctata. The sequence continues at coordinate 1,417 of JASPKZ010005943.1, forward strand.
GGAAAAGGTTTGATTCATAAGTTCTTTGATCAACCAGAAGTTGGAATGGGAGTCGACATTCAGGGCTGACAACATAAAAAATCAATAGTCTGGACAAACTGATAATGGTATGTACAACATATCAAAGCATATCAATTCCTAATATTTAATTTTAGGAAGTTATATTTTGAGGTTATTTTAATTATATTATTTTTATTCTGATCATCTTACCTCAATATTAATGTTGATTTGTTCTTGAACATGTTTCAAAACAATTCTGTGTTTATCGTCAGCTTTTCCAGACAGGTTTTATTTATGTTGCACAACTTGGATGTCGATGTCAGCTCCATCATGTGGTTGGCCAAAGAACCTCCAAACAAGGTCACGCTCCAGAACTCTGTTATGAATTTTGATATACTGATGGAGCTTGACCTTGTTTGGAGGTTCTTTGGCCAACCACAGGATGGAGCTGACATCGACATCCAGGTTGTGCAACATAAGTAAAACCAGTCTGGAAAAGCTGACGATAAAACAGAATTGTTTGAAACATGTTCAAGAACAAATCAACATTAATATTGAGGTAAGATGATCAGACTAAAAATAATAAAATATCAATTTCCTTCCAAAATGCTGTAATACTTTCTGACTCTAGCTCAGCCATAATGGCACAAACACACAACCAGGCCATCCAAATCATAGAATAACAGAAGCCAAAAATTGCATCAGGATGTTGAAAAATCTAAACAGAAATGCTGTTTTACAATGGATTCCAACACATTGTGGCATGGAAGGTAATGAGAAGGCTGATATGCTTGCAAAAAGAAAAGTACACTCATCCAACAGAGTAAGATCAATTACCTATCTTACAAATCAGTACGACTCTATACCAAAATGAAAATAAAATCCCATATAGCCGAACAAAAACAAAATCCAATGTGAAACCAGATAAGGAAGACATTACTAGAACCAGATACAATACCAAACAGCCTCCAATCAGTTGCAGTTGCATCATTTCGTCTTGAAACAGGTCATGATTGCTTGGCAGACACATCTACATAGAATTAAGGTACTAGACTCTCCAAACTGCATAGTATGCAAGGATACAAATACGATAATGAACAAGGATCACTTGATGTTCTGCGCTGATCTTCAGAAAATAGTTGGAACACCATTCCAAATTGCTGATATTATTGGGAAGCCTGCAAGCGAATGATGACAAATCAAGAGCTTCAGAACATATGAATACTACTACATTCAAAACATGTCAAATGAAACACAAAATTTATGGGTAAGATATACCCGATTCACCTTATCTATTACTCTGTATATTGTTGTATAAATGATAAAGAAACTGTACTTTCAGTAATCTAAGAGAAGTAGTCAGAAATTAATGCTTATATTTTTTCTCTTTAAATAAGTTGAGACTTTGGTTTATTTTTTATTCTGAGTTCAAGAGGCGTTAATGTAATGGTGGGGATGCACAATAAATTCTATCCAATATATCAAAATCTCAGAAAAGGATGTCTTTGGCAAGTGGGTCCATCTAAAACAAAGCGGATATTCCTTTTGCATGACAATCCAAGTCTACACACTATTCAACATACCACTTGAGGTATTTGAAGTTGCATCATCAGACTTTCATTTGTTTAAGCTCATGGGTATTATTTTTGAGATTGGACCTGAAGAATTATGTATGCCAATGGCTAAGGAAGGAGACTATGATATTTATCATTTTTGTTTAAAAGTTTTAAAAAAATGATAAATATCATAGTCCTCTTAGTTAATGAAAGCCGAACAACAGCAAATGAGATGCAATTTATGCGCCATACAGCAAGCTATACAAAGTGGGACCAAAAAGAAATGAGAAAATTATGGAAGAGTTGGATGTGAGAACCCATTCTTCACTATATACAAAACTACCAGAACAACTGGAAAGCCCATCTTCAACGAATGCCATCTCATAGAATTCCAAAAGCCATGCTTCATTACTGCCCCCAAGGCAAAAGATCGCTGGACGTCCAAAAAGCACTGGATGGAAATTCCTCTTTGAGACCATAACAGGCCACATGGCCCTAATACTTGTATGGATGATGATGATGATGATGAAGATGCTTAAAAGTTAATAAAACTGTGTAAAAGATGAAGATAGCATTTAAGAGTGGAAAATTAATCATAAATGTTATGTTTATTTACCCAATAGTTATGGTTGGAAGCGAAACATGGACATTAATCAGAAAAACATAAGTACATGTTAAATACATGGGAAAGAAAAATATTAAGGAAGATATATGGATCAGTACAGGAACAAGATATATGGAGAATTAGAACGAACCAGTGAATTGAAAGAATTGTATAGGGATTTAGATCTGGTAGGAGATATTAGAAGGAAGAGACTGGAATGGTGCAGGACATGTGTTGTGGATGGAGCAAGGAAGATTTTAGAAGAGAAAACTAGAAGAAGAAGAAAGATTTGGAAGACAGAAACTAAGATGGTTAGACTTAACACAACTGAAAGTTAAAAGATGGAGACAGAATGCTAGGAATAGGGAAAGAATGGACAGTTGTTATGAAGGAGGCCAAGGTTCTTAGATTACCATAGAGCCAAAGAAGAAGAAGAAGTTATGTTTAATTGCTTTGTAAATTTCATTTAGCTTTCATTTAAATTAAAAGAGAAAGACGTTAATTTCTGACTGCTCCTTGGTAATTATTACAATTTTGTTAATCAATTCACCTTATGCTTGTATCTATGTTATGTCCTTCCCTTCAGAATATGCTCGAACTCACATTCAAACTAATTCTGTAGATCATTTACACTAAAACCAGAGGTGGCTCTTACCTTATACAACTGGGTATTCAGAAAATTTTGACCTGAAAAATAATTTTTGATGGAATTTCTCAATAATTTTTTATAATTAGAATAATATTACATAAAAAGTCATGAACATGGAATTCTGAATTAAAATATGTAATCTCAATTCAGGTGAGTTACCAATTCTGGTTGACACTGAAGTTTTCAGAACTCTCTTTCATGAGTTGCCCTGATTCATTTGTAAGAAGTGTGTATGCCTGGTTTCTAACTTGGTAATGCTTAACAACTCTCTTATTTTGAATCTTTATGTTTGCAGAAAATCCCAATCTCATGCATAATAATAATGGGTCTGTCTGTCTTTTCTATGCATCATTTATAAACATTAACTTTTTCATATGTTTGTATTTTATTGGCACAGTAGCCTTTATAAAGTATTTTGTGCACTCTGTCAATTTTATACAATTTTATATTTCATTATCTGAATAATTGAATATTCAAACTGTAAGATATCCTATTTTGTTCCACTGTAAGTAAATAAAATTTTGTTCCTAAAGAACATATTAGATAATCTGATTGTTTGCAGTTATACATGTTTATAATCAATTTATGGTGGTTACCCAGTAATATTTGTGTGTTTATTTTATGGACAAAAAAAAACTTTAATGAAGTATAAAAAAGACTTGTTAATTTTATGGCATGTTTATTATTCTGCTGTAGATACATACATTTCCCCCCCTCAGTATACTAGGATTATTCTATAACATCCTAACTTGTAGTAATCTTTGAACTATATTTGAAGAAAAAAATAATACCCTCAGGCTGGGGCATCATGAGATGTATGAAATGAATAATAGAAACATCGAAAGAAGCCTTACTGGTGTTATAATATAATGTAAAACTCCCAATTAAATGTCTTCTTAATAAAGAACCACCATTTGCAAGATAAAGCAAAGGTTTCATAGCATTTGGGGCGTGAGAATTAACAGTGTATCATAAGAGAAGAATTTGCATTTAGATTGGAACCTATACTCAGGTAGCTCACTCGGTAGAGCATTCACATAGAATGCAAAAAGTCCTGGTTCAAGCCCCAGTCTGAGTATATAATTTTCTCTTCAAATATATATTTATCCATCATTGAGATGTATAAAATGAGTAATAAAAATCTTTGAACTGTTGAAGGTCTGAAAAAGATTTTCATTTCTTTTATAATGATAGTCATTTAAAATAGATTTGGTTAGCTGTTTGATTTATTTTAATTTGCTGTGTAATTTTACAATAAAATTATTTTAAAATTAAATTAATAATATTGGATTTTCAGAAATTTAATATTTTGTGTTGCTGAACAAAAAGCAGCATTACTGGAACAACTAAAATTATATGACCAAATTTCGGTTGAGAATGAAATTATACAACAAGAATTAGAAATTCTGAAGGAAGTAGTACATAAAAAGGAAAATGAATCTCATGAACTGTTGCAGAAGTTTGAAGATGCTAAGGTATGCTTTTGTTAATTTAATCAGAAGATTGGTTTCTTTTTTTTTCATTTTATAATTATTGTTGTGGTCTAATATTACATTTATTATTAATTTTTTTCAGTCTTATTTTTATAGACCTTTAAGATCTGTATTGCATTTATATATTTATTTAATGTACTATGAAATTATGATGCTATGAATTAATGATCTTGATAATGAAATTCCAAGTAAAGAAAAACCAAGGAAAATGCTTAGTCAGGGTTGGTCAGCACCAAGATTTGAACTGGGAATGTCCCAACATGAGTCACGTTATGAGGTTTTACTTAATAATAAGTTTGGTCTGTTTAATTCTTACCTCGTATCGTTGTTTCAGTTAGACATAGTTCAAGCCATGTTTACCTCATCTTCAGCAGTTACAGACTGATTTTTCTAAAGTTGGTCCTGGATCTCAACTTCTCAAATAAAATAAAATGAAATAAAACAAAATATGCAGAATGTGATAAGGTGTACATAGGGAAAACAAAGAGAAATCTAATCATTAGAAACCAAAGAACACATAAGAATTGTAAAAAAAAGAGGACGTAGAAAAATCTGCAGTGGCTGCTCACATTTGGTCAGAAAAACACAAAATACATTTAAAACAACAAATTATTCAAACAAAACACAAATCACCATATGGGGGGGAAAAAAAATCTACATATAGAAGAACAAGGAGAATTATGAATTTTGAAATTCTCGGGGAGAGGAACCTAATTAGCAAGAAGGAGCAGAAGTAGAGATCCAGGATCGACAACTTGGGAAAAATCAATCTGTAACTACTGAAGATGAGCAAACACATGCCTTGAAACATGTGTAACAGAAACAACGATATGAGGTAAGAATTAAACAGACCAAACTTATTTTTAGCCTAATCATTGTTGAGTAGAATATTATTATTATTATTATAATTATTAATGATTAATTGTGAGTTATTTTGACTCCTTTTTTTTAATATTCTGCAGAGTATATTTTCCCTGGGAAATTTCAAAATTAGAAAAGGGAAAAAAAAAATTGATTTAGAAGTTCATCAGTCAAGCAACAGAGGGAGCAGAAATTGACCTACAGGACGACAACCGCAAATACAACAGTTAGAATTCATTGACAATGTCGCCTAGATGCGACAACAATAGTCTGCAGAAATATCCAAAAAATATAACTTGAGTTAAAGTAACTAACAATAATTAAAAGAAATCTCATGATGTTACTTCCACGCAATAGTAAATTATTATTGTTGTTGGTGTTATTATATTATTATTATTATTATCTTAATTATTATTTCTTTTCATGTTATAGTCCTGCAAGAACTGTATAATTATTATCGTATGATGATATCACTATTACCATTATTATATTATGATTATCATTATAATCCACCACTGTGATCTCGAGTAGTGTCTGCCTTTCATGCAGCGGCTCAGTTTCAATCCCAGTCGGGACAGGCTCCTGGGTGAGGTTTTTTTCAGGGTTTTTTCCTCACTTGTAAGACAAATGTCAGGAAGCTTAGGGACCAACAGTCCCCGAAAATCATCTGGCCATCATCATCACCCATATCATTATCATCAATCATCCCTCACCGGTGTGGAAAGCAATGGGAAGCTACCACACCTATAATTCCTTAGTTAAAGCTGCAAAGCATAGCATGGAAAATGCTATGATTGCAGTGAAAGACCTGGCCTCGGGCAGAATTACTATTGATAATCGAATCATTATTATCATCATTAGCATTGTCTTCATCATTATTATTGTTATAATTATGGTTATCATTACATTATCATTATTATTAGCTTTTTTATTATTATCATTATCATCATAATCACTGTTATAACTAAATTTCTTTCATATTATAGTCCTGAAAGGACTGTTATGGTCTGCAACAAATTTTCCAATCATGCCTTCCTTGGCCAACCCAGCAATCTTTTGTCATTTATTGTTTTAAAATTGCCTTAACAAACCTGAATAAAACCTTCTGGTGCATATGTTGATGCCAGTTCTGTTAATACTGATGGATATAATCTTTTTATGGTCACCCATATTCCAGTCTCAAGGATGTTAACATTTCCTCTGTGATCCCGCTGGTACATCCTGATGTTCTTGCATGAATTTATCTCGCTAGTTGTAATTCTATTATTTTTATTTATTTATTTTTTTTATCCTGGTAGTGCCATTCTCGCAAACCACTTCTTATTTTTTCTCTTTTTAAATAATCCACATTTTATGATACTGTCAATTTAAACCAATCAAGTGGTAGTTTCAAAGGCTTCCTAGCCTCATCCCATAGTGGGACATTCAAATTGCTATTATTTTTCTATCTGCTCCTGCAGTGGCACATTTAAATCATAACTTCTAAAATTCATTGTAAATTACCTTTGAGGTTATGTAGTAAAACTTTAAATAATAAAATAAGTACCAGATATATCAGTCCGTCCTCAACTAAAATGAATTTCTGTTTAAGAAACTGGTCAAATACTTAAAACCATGTAGGGCCTTTCAGAAATATATTCCATCTTTGGCAAGTCATTACTTTTGGGTTTTCCATGTTTTTTTTGTCTGTGCCCAAGGTAGATGTTTCTGAAAGGCGTACATGATTTTACAACTTTTTGAAGAAGTTTTTCTAACAAATTAATTTTATTTAACTTTCACAGGGGAGAAAAAAAACACTATGAGGTTTAATTTAAGAATTAAATTAATGTTTTTATTACCTCACCTCATATCCTTTCTCTACTCTAGACTGCAGTTTCGGAGCTTGTCTCCATCATCAGTAGCCTCTGGTCAATAAGTGTTATGTCGAAAACTGCCAAGAAACGACATAACACCCGGTCGACCAGAGTGCTACTGATGATGGAAATAAGCTCCAAAATTGCAGTCGAGAAGAAAAAGGATATGAGGTGAGATAATAAAAAAATTAATTTAATTCTTAATTCATTTTAGTTGAGGATGACATATATCAGGTAAACTTTTTTAATATTTTAACATTTGGGCCACATTTAAAGTCCGTGTTTTTCTTAAATTTCAGAAATTTTAACTCTAATTTCAAATGAAAGTACTCTTATCAATATCTTATTATAAAATTTATGAAACGTACTATTATACGGAACACATTGAAATTGTGTATACATCTATGTACATTTAAGGTTATTTTATCTATTACTAAAAATAAATAAAACTAAAAACATCCACTGAATATTTAAAAAGAAAAATGTAAAATTTTAATTTACCATTGATAGCTTCAAGGAAGTCCGACACTGTCCTCTACATGGAATGCATTTTTCTCACTTGTGACTTTCAGTTTCCTCTCCCACATTGCCTAACAGATCCAGATGGAAAGAGTAAACAATTGCACCCCAATAAATCAATCCAAGTTTAAGAGTGGAAATCTTCAAACTGATTCAAGGAACTTAGTTGTGACTTGTAGGGTTTTTTAATCTTGTCACAAGTTACACAGGTGAAAGAAATAATGAATAAATAAAAATATATAAATTGAGAGAATTTTTATGATTTATTTTAGGAAGTAATAATTTGAGGTTCTTTTAATCAAGTTTTTTTGAGTCTGTAATCATCTTACCTCAATTTAATGTTGATTTATTCTCGAACATGTTTCGATATAATCTTCTATATCATCTTCAGCTTGGCAATTTAATGTTGATTTGTTCCTCGAACATGTTTTGACATATATCTTCTATATCATCATCGGCTTGTCCAGCTGAAGATGATATAGAAGATTTAGAACAAATCAACATTAAATTGAGGTAAAGATGATTACAGACTCAAAAAAAACTTGATTGAGAGAATTTTGCCTGCATCAAAATTGCAAAGATAGTTACAAATTATTAATATATACAATAGGAAGTAAACATTATGAGTTCTACTTAATAAATAAAGTTTAGTCTGTCTTCATCTAACCTCATATTTCGTTATTTTCTTGTAACGACTATTTCCAAGCTACTGCTTCTTCTTCATTTGGTATAGACTGATGTTCCCTGAGTGTTACTACAACAGCCCTGGATCTCAACTCTTTCTCCCTCTTTTTGTGATCCAAAGAACTTGCTATTAAGTTTTTCTCCCCAGGTATTTCAAAATTCATGATTCTCTCCTTGTCCTTCTTTCTGTATGTAGATTTTTTTCCCATATGGTGAGTTCATTTGTTGTTTTCTGTTTTAATAATTTGTGTTTGCATCTATTTTATGTTTTTATGACCAAATGTGAGCAGCTATTTTGCTACTTCTCCTTTTTTTTTACGTTTCTTATGTGTTCTTTGGTTACAATGGTTAAATTTTCCTCTTTGTTTTTCCTATGTATATTATACCATAATCTGTACATTTTATTTTGGTATATTTCCTGATTTTTTGGTATCATCAATCTTTTCATTTTTTGTTTTATTAGTTTATTTTGGCTATAATCATTCTTTGATGCTAATCTGATATTAAACATAAAATAGATGTAACTAACTCTAACTCATGGGCTGTATTGAACCCATAGGTTCATGGCCATAGCAGACATAAGCTCTCCATACATCCATATCCTGAGCTAATATTTTCTAATAATCCCTGTATATAAAAATAGATTTAACTACAAAATTATTAAAATAGTTAGAAAACGCAAATGAACTCACCATATGGGGAAAAAAAATCTACATACTGAAGACACAACGGAGAGAAATATAAGAATTTTGAAATTCACTAGAGAGAGAAACTTAATAAACAAGTTCTTTGGACCACAAAAACAGAGGTGAGTCAGGAGTCGAGAAGCAGGACCGACAACTTATGGAACACATCATTCTGTAACCAACTGAAGATGAAGCTAAGAAGCTTTGAAACATTGTCTATTATAAATACTTACAATTTAAATTATGCTTTCTTATATTGAGTCTCCAGAATATCAGTAATCCACCTCGGTGTGATAACACTGGAAAAAGTCTGAACAGAGGGCTCCTTTTCATTTTTTACCTCTATAATTAATGTTTGGAGGATGTGAAGTAAGCAGTCGACTAGAACCTTCTAGATCTGTCGCATCATGAATTTATCTCTGTATTCAATTTGAAGAGAAAAATTTTCGCCCAGACCGGGACAACGAACCGGCGCGGGACCTTTTGGGTTTACCGTACCAATGCTCTTACTAACTGAGCTACTGGGGGGGCGAGTTCCAATCTAGACGCTAAATTTTTCTCTTATATACGTTGTGTTTCTGTATATTTCGAACCAAACAATAGCTTTTGTTTTTATGTAACTTCTTCTTCTTCCACTTCCTGGTTTAGTGACATTACTTGCCTGTTCCGTCTTCACTATTAGATCTAAGAACATCTCTTCCGCAGGACGTCCGACATCTCTTCTTACGCTCGGAAAATAATGTAAGATTTTATTTGGTAATATACTTTCTCTTCCATTCTTTCTACATGTTCTTTCCACTGAATCTTGTTAAATATCTTTTCTTTTATGGATTTGATCTGCAGTTCTTCACAGATATCCCCGTTTCTTATCTGGTCCATTCTAGTGCCATTCTTTTAACTCTTAAAAATTTCAAATCTCTCGGCTGCTTGGATTTTTACTTCTTGTTTGGTAGTAGTAATCCAAGATTCACTCCCATGCAAAGGACAGGGACTGCCATTGTTTTATAAAATTTTAATTTTTTTTTTTATTTATTATTCAATGTTCTATTTATTGTCCACAAATAGCTTGAAACTGATGAGTTTTATGTAAACTTTTTGAAATAGAATTGATTTTATGCTTCAAATGTATGTTTTGCATTGTAATTATAGGTCACATCAGAATGTGGTTTTATAGCCCTGGGTAGAATATACAAAATAATTGTAACGAATCTCAAAAGATTTAGTGGAAAGAATTAAAAAAAATGTAAATTGCCCTTTACTCAGAAGATGTCTGGGAATTTAAAGTATTTAAGATTGTAAAAATTGTTGTGTAAATAGACTCATTCCTACTTTCAGGATCATAACCCATACCTATGGCTCCAAGAATAAAAAATGATAACTAGACATAAAAGCGGATAAAACAATCTCGACACAGAAAAATTCCTTGGAAAAATGCTCCTAAAGTTAAAGATAAATCTAGAGTCATTCAATAGACTGAAACAAATGCAGATGATGTGATGACATTGCTAGCATTTCTATTATTGCAAGAGATACATCAGAAACCAGGATAACAAAAGTTACTTTTCGTGGAGAAAAATATTAGAAATGCCAATATTTTTTTTAACTTTTCACAGAGAGGATCATCCAGCCAGTACAGGGTGATATGTGATTATGATGGCAGGTCCACTAACCGTTACAGCTGGCTTTCTTAACCTAGAGTTGCTATTTTTTGTAGTTATCCAAATTCCTCACAAATGCTGGATGGGCAACAGTCCCATGTAGGTTGAAATTTCATGAGAAAATTTCTTTCCTTGGACCTCTTGACTATGTGTCAAGACATGAAGCTAAAACCACTTGGCTGATTTGATTAGAAATAATAAAACTAAAATAGTATTTTTAAATATGTAATATAATAAAGCGGTGTTTTCTGTGGCACAAGTGGTAAGATGCTCGAACTCTCACCTCTAGGGTCTTGAAATCTAGTCTTGGGGTCGCATGCAATACATTAGTCTCTACTCAAATTACTTCCAATCACTGGTGAGCTGACTCACCATGAGCAAGTGCAAAGATTGAATTAGCTACCCACAAACTGGTCATGCATGAAAGTCGTCGTTTTCGTAATATTGGCAAGAAATATCCCCAGAATTCTCAGCGATAACACCACTTCCATTATTTTTCGTCTGCTATAGAGGATGCATTTACACTTGCATCCCGCAAATAATACCATATACAATGACGTCTGCATCGCGCAATATTACGCCGATTTCTCCTGTTCTTCCAGTTGAATTCTTTAGTAGACTATATCAATTCCTCTTCTCCGCATATACCGAAAACAAGATCGAAGTCTTCAAGGTCCGACATCTTGGATAAAGCAGCAAGGGTTCCAAACTACATCGGTTCCCCTTCGGGATTCTCACGATAAGTTTCTATCTTAAGGTCCCCTCGTCGGGTAGCTACGAATTTCAACAATTATTATCGCATGAATAGATTTTCTGAGTAAGCAAAATCGTATTAGGATAAAACTTTCTTAGCAGAGAACGGCTTTTACGGTCTAATGCGTTCAAAAATTTTGACCCTTAGTCACTCCATGTTGGTTTTTGTAGTGGACAACAACAGAGCTTGGTCACATTTTTTACAGAGTTTCTCCTGTTTTCTCCCTGGCCACAAATTTTAATTCCACTATTTCTCCATACTCATCTATTTTGTTCATCTGGCCCATGTGAGGATGTGTTAGGCATGGTAGGCCAGCACCCTTGTTATTCATAGACCTCTATAAATTAGATGCTTCTAAAAAAACAAACATGCCATTCACTAGAGTGATTTTTTTAAATTATGGCTCTCAGGTGGTAATAGTGGTTCCTTTCACTCCCTGGTGGAGAATAGGGCCATCAATGAGAAATTTCCATTTGACATGATTTGCATCAATAGCCTTGGACTGGTGTACATTCTTTCAATGCTCACAATCTCGTTTCTTACAGATATCCTCCATGTATTGACTTAGGCTTTCACGGTCAGAGTTGTTATGATGATCTTGAAGAAGATTTCCCAGGCTGTAGGCCGTGGTCTCGAGGCTTGAAGTTCCCCGACGTTTCGCCAGAGACTGCGTCGGGTATCCTCAAGGTTTGTCTTGAAGGATCCAGACGCAGTCTCTGGCGAAACGTCAGGGAACTTCAAACCTCAAAGACCACGGCCTACAGCCCAGAATCTTCTTCAAGATCATCATAGATATCCTCCATGTTTTTCTTGGGTATCCCATTGTCCAAACTTTGAGGATTCGATTCTAATGCATATCTTTCAACGGCTTTCAGTTAAACCCCACTTCTAATGATTGGATTTTGCTGAGTTTTGGAGAATGCCTTTCTCATTTTATTTTGATATCGTGTACTGAGTTTTGTTACAAAAGATAAAAAGTTGCTATCACTAGAGCAATTTTTATTTTTTGCTTCAGGTGACCACTCCCATTCTTAATGGTCCATTTTTTTTTGTTAACGAACTGTGCCTTAATTTTGTTAATTAATTGATTTATGCAGAGTTTTGTTTTTAAAAAAGTCGGCCTCTAGAGCATTAACATACACACCTGCATTCATGTAAATTTTTGTCGTGTGAATTTTTATGACTATTAAGGGTCGGTTTCACCAAACAGAGGTAACTGTATTATGCCAGTTTAAGCTATGCATTATACAGGAGAAAACTGGGATATAGTTACCTCTGTTGGTGAAACCGACCCTAAGTAGGATTGATGAAACTTTCTAATTTTTTTTTCAAAATCTTTTCATGAGTATAACCTGTATTCCTTGAGAATTTACTAAAGATCTGAGTTATACCTTGCTCCGCATTTCTCAGCATAAATGTGGATTATGTTTAAGATGCAGCATTTCTTCTTGTACTCTGAACCATAAAACTGATATTACTGTGTTAGCCCATCTAGCTAACTTTCTAAAAACATTAATAATAAGAGTTGATGTAATAAATTAATAATTCTTCCAAATATAATTCTGAGGCACAATAATATCAATGTCGTGCTTGCATAAAGAAAGCAGTATAAAACTATAAAATTAGGGGGGAAAGTGCTATTAACTACTACTTTTGGAATGCTGGAAAAATTTGGGAACGAAAGTCATATGCTATGATGACTAAAGTGAACCATGGTTAGAGTCAGGTAGTATATGGGGATCATCTGTTATAATGTAGCTAATGGATGTGATATTAAAAGCTTGTGAATATTGCTTATTGTATACTGAAATATTACAATTTTATTCTAGAGAATATTGAGTGATGTAGATCAACGTATAAAGCACTATAAAACTGAAGCAACTCATCTTTATGAAGAAGCTAAGTCGCAACAGATGGAATCACTCCTCGTGAAGTACGGTTTACTACATTCAAAGAGGCATTCAGCTATCTACCTGATACTGAAGAAGAATTGGCGAGAGAGATTCAAAAATATCAAGCACAAGCTGACTGTCTTGGAGATTCTGATGAAACTGTGAGTATTTTATATTTAATTAATGTTGGGAAGTAAACATTATGAGGTATAATCATTAAAATCATCGGAGAAAATATTGTTTTAAACAACTCACCTCATAGGATTCATGCTTCCATCAAATCGCGATTTCAAACATAATCATGTTCATCGTCAGCCATAACTCCGACTGATGAAATTCTTCGGCCGTCAACTATTCAGATGGCGACAATAGAAGCCAAGGGTCCCGGGTTCGAGTCCCGGTCTAGGCGAAAATTTTTTCTCTTCAAATTAATTTATCTTTCATTGAGAAATGTTAAATAATAATAAAAAAAAAACATCATTAGAGGCCTTACTGGCTTTTAAAGTAATGTTAAATTTCCAATAAATGTCTTCTTAACTAAGAAGCCGCCATTTGCAAAGATAGAAACAATGGTTTCAAAAGCATTTGGCGATAGGGAATTACAACGTATATAAGAGAAAAATTTGCGTCTAGATCGTAACTCGCCTCGGTAGCTCAGTTGGTAGAGCACTTGGCCCGGAAAGCCAAGGGTCCCGGTTCGAGTCCCGGTCTAGGCGAAAATTTTTCTCTTCAAATTTAATTTATCTTTCATTGAGAAATGTTAAATTAATAATAAAAAAAAACATCATTAGAGGCCTTACTGGCTTTTAAGTAATGTTTAAATTTCCAATAAATGTCTTCTTAACTAAGAAGCCGCCATTTGCAAAGATAGAAACAATGGTTTCAAAAGCATTTGGCGATAGGGAATTACAACGTATATAAGAGAAAAATTTGCGTTAGATCGTAACTCGCCTCGGTAGCTCAGTTGGTAGAGCACTTGGCCCGGAAAGCCAAGGGTCCCGGGTTCGAGTCCCGGTCTAGGCGAAAATTTTCTCTTCAAATTTAATTTATCTTTCATTGAGAAATGTTAAATTAATAATAAAAAAAAAAAAAAAAAACATCATTTTATTGCCTTTGTTTATGCTTCTATAGTAATGTATGGTTTATTAGTAAGAGGGTTACAGTTTGAGATATAATTTCTTAGTTAAAATAAATGTATGATAAAATGAAATGTTTCCTACCTCTCCTCATATTATGAGGAGAGGTAGGAAACATATGATTTTATCATAAATTAAACCTCATAGTGAATAATTCCTGTAAAAGTTAAATAAAATAAATGCATCTGATTTTTCTTATATTTTTCAGGAAATTGTATAGACATCTTTAGCACTGTTCAGCTCTTGAAGATTTAATGACTTTTTCAAGTTCGTCAGGGTGAAAGGCTCTTTTCAATTTTTACACGCTTTTATATTAGCTTGACCTGTATCTGTGTAACTGAATCTTTTAACGCGATTTTCACCCACTTAAAATCATTGGATTGACTTGAAACTTTGTATACTTGTAAAAGACCCGTGACAATACAATAATTTCATATTTTGTTTTTAAATCCTGGCCAGAATCATCAGAAAATCAATAAAATGAAAACTGGTATAGTAGGTTGCAGACTTGTCGACTTTTTAGTCAATCGTTGTAAAAGCTCAGTTGGTAGAGCAGTGAACTCTAGTAGTATATAATTTCAATAATCCATAGGTCGCTGGTTCAAATCCGGCTGGGAGGGTTTTTTTTAGAAGAGTATTACTTTTAGCTCATACTACAATAGTATCGAATTTAAAGATATTTACACTTTTATCTTATTCTGTAAAATATTAAAAATAAATAATAGTTTTAAAAACTAAAACAACACACTTTATAGAAAACCGAACTAAAAAATAATAATATAATAATTTTAATTTCCAACACGCTTGGGATAAATAATTTTACCATCAAAAGCGTGCGATGCTTTTTATGATTTTTACATTTCTTCTTAGGAGCTTTACTTTTACCATATCTGTTTATTATCAAATATATTAATTTATAAAGAGCACCCCACGCTTTTGATGGTAAAATTATTTATCCCAAGCGTGTTGGAAATTAAAATTATTTTTAAATTTTTTAGTTCGGTTTTCTAATAAAGCGTGTTGTTTTAGTTTTTTAAACTATTATTTATTGTAGGAGACTTTTCACTGTGCTGTACAGCAGCATTTTTTCCCTCTCTTTCTTTCCAGCCATAGATGATTATTTCTTCCATTTTCAATACAAAACAAATTTGTGTCAAGAATAAATTATATTACGTTCTTAAGTTCTAAACTTCACAGCATTGGTTGCAAGCATAGATTGAGCGAAATCTAGTGCCATCTACCTAATCATTTTACTATTATTTCCTACATTTATGTGAAATACCACTTTCATGATATGAAAGCCATCACAAAGTCACTTTTAATTCTTAACTATTTCTGAGCGGTTAAGGTAGGGAGCCTTGGCGCAGAGCTACGGAACTTGTGCTGGTTCGAGTCTCCATGGGGGAAGAAATTTTCTCATGGTATTTCGGCCAGTATGGGACCGGTGCCCACCCAGCATCGTGAGGCAATTGGGTAGCTACAATAAGTAGTGGCTCCAGTTGAGGAACCAGCTATAACGCTGGGGGACTCGACATGCTAACCACATGTCGCCCCTACACTGGCTGTTGATCATCTACCTCTGTGATTGACACATGTGGATGTGAAGGGCCAGCACCGGCTGGTAAAAGGGCAACCGCTGAAAAGTGGAAAGACCCTCAATCGGAAACTACGAGGGCGGATCGGAAAGTAACGCACAATAATTGTTTTCTGCCTTGGTATTGCAGCTAGAATGTTGAAATTTCACAGAGATATAGTTGATGTTTTCACTACAGATGGTATTTTTTCTCAGGTGCACCTCTTGCGAGAGAAGCTTGAACTATGCAACAAATATGGCGCGCATGCTACAGTCGTCCACCTGTGAGGGACGGATCGGATCGGAAAGTAACGCACAATAATTTTTTTTTAAAAGTTTAATAGTAAAAAAAAAGGAAAAAATCACAAATGAACTTACATCTTTTACCTACTTTTCGACATAGTCACCAACTTCTCAACACATTTTTCCCATCGTGTTACCAGTTTCAATATGCCCTGTTCGTAGAAGTCCGTTTGGTTGGAGTGGAGCCATCTGCACACTGCTGATGCCTGCTTTGTTTCGGGCGTGTAGTGGTACGCCCACGACTCATCACCTGTGACGATTCCTTCCAGAAAGTCATGTCCTTGTGCGGTGTACTGCGTTAAATGGTCCAAGCTTGCCATCATTCGCTGGCCCTTGTGGTCGTCTGTCAGGTTCTTAGGCACCCAGCGAGCACTAACTTTACGGAAGACATTGCTACGGTCCATAAAATCATCCCCATACACGCCACGCATGTCCCTGTGAATTTCACTGGGTTTATGCCCTTTGGCCCACAAAAATCGAACAACACTTCTCTGTTCCTCACAGGTGGACGACTGTAGATTGTGCGCCATCTTTGTTGCATAGTTCATGCTTCTCTCGCAAGAGGTGCACCTGAGAAAAAATACCATCTGTAGTGAAAACTTCAGACTATATCTCTGTGAAATTTCAACATTCTAGCTGCAATACCAAGGCAAGAAAAAAAATTATTGTGCGTTACTTTCCGATCCACCCTCGTAATTTCTTGTAAAATTGGCAATTTTTTTAAAATTCATTGCTTCATTATCTTTTGGCAAGTTTACATATTGAGAATAATGGCAAACAAGAAACGACTTTTGTTGAAATGGCTCCCTGGCCGTGCTGCTCATAAGCAATATATCAAATTGACACAAAATAATAATATTCATATTTTAGTGGAAACAGCAAATTAACACTATTTAAATGTATTTTGCTGTTGTGAAAGTAAAAAGTACTTATTAAATTGCTTTTGTGTGTTGTATTTGCATTATAATATGTGCTATATTCAACTTGATTCCCAGATTATCTGTATTTCATTAATCTCTCACTATTATAGGGTATGAAAAAAAAACTCCAAGTACGACATGCCTAAAAGGTCCTTGGGACTATCAGCCGGCTGCTGGCCTCACATCCACATGTGTTAATCACATAGGTTCTGTCCTTTCTATTATCCACAAAATAGTGACAAATTAATTTGTTTGAAAAGAAAAATTGAAAAATAATGTTTGAACCGGAAATCGAACCATGGACCTTTGATTCTGTACATCGATATGCAGCCGTGTAGTGGGCTACACACCGATGTACAGAATCAGAGGTCTGCGGTTTGATTCCTGGTTCAAACATTAATTTTTCTTTGAAAAATCCTTCTCAATATTTAAACTTGCCTAAATAGCAAATTTCAGAAAGAAAAATATTAATTAAAGGATCAGTTGGAAGACCTAAGCATAGATGAATTGATGTAGTAACAACTGACTAGAGAACTCTTTGACTCGCAATGTGGAGAAGAGTGGGATTGGACAGGGAACTATGGAGGAAAATAATAAAGTAGGATAGCTGTGATGTCAAATAGAAGGGAAAAAAAACTATAATTTCAAAGGAAAATGATCACCAGGGAAAGAGTTTGGGTACACTTCACACATGAAGGGTATATATTTACAAAAAAATCCAAATAAATCCAGAAAATGGTGACCAGGATTAAAAGAAATGGATTTATAATCAAATTATTTTGAGTCTGTAATATCTTACCTCAATATTAATGTTGGTTTGTTCTTGAACATGTTTCGATTAGTCTTCTAATCATCCTCAGCATCATGGCCAGACTGGTTGGATTTATGTTGTAAATCCTGGATGTAGATGTCAGCTCCCTCCTGAGGTTTGGCCGAAGAACCTCCAAACTAGATCACGTTCAGTCGGTATTTCGAAATTCATAACTCTGTTTTTGTTCTTCTGAATGTAGATATTTTCCCAATAGTCAGCTCTTTTGTATTTTCTAACTGTTTTAATAATTTAGTGTTCGAATTTAGATTATATTTTTTAGACCAAACATGAGCAGCAGACTCAAAAAATAATTTGATTAAAAGGAACCTCAAAATATTACTTGCTAAATTAAAACATGGATTTATAAGTTACCATTGTATTTTGTTTATTTTTTATTTCACTCACCTCAATACTTCATGAAGAATGAGGTGAGTGAAATAAACAATATTAAAAAACCTCATAGTGTTATTTCCTATCTACATAACTTAATACCATTGTTTTGTTTGTGTTTAAACATGTTTGTCTTTTTTTTTTTTTTTTTTTTTCCAGATATTGACAGAGTTTGGAAAATCAAAAATCTCACATTGCCTCATAAAACAAAGTGTGAAAGATAAAGTAGGAAGAATGCAGAAAAATTAAAGAAGAAAAATGGATTCTGTCAGAGAAAAAGTGGGCTTGAGCCTTTTAGAGACACTTTGTAGATCAAATTAATAGAAAATATGGAGATTTTTTGCTCGTCTCCAGTGTGCTGGTGAAGTTAGTTTGGTTCATGGAGATAATGAGGTATATTATTTCTCAAATGTTGTATGTTTGATAACAGTTTGTTATATACTGGAGGTTAGGGTTGTCCCAAAAAGTCTAAGTCTTTATTTTTAACTCATACCCCCTTAATTATTTGTATAATGTTAAAACAATTTTAAATACAATTTTGGTGTATGTAGGCCCATGGCAAACCCGTGCCGACTTGCTTCAAAACATGTCAGTATTTGAACTTTTTTAAGAATAAATCACTATGACTATTTAACTCATGTCAGAAATGGTAGTCAAATGACCAATCACGTTTCAATGAATTCCTGTTTTACACCAATGACAGTCTTGTTTCACCTCACTCTTTATCGATTTCTCTTTATTAGCTCCTGCTTTTGTGATAAAGAAAGCTCCTCCTTTTTAATATGCTGAACAGGTTAGACCATTATTTTCTCCAACAAATACATTGAATATAGCAAATAATGAATAGATTCAGTGATTTATCTGAGTTGTTTATTCAAAATAGAAATGATTACCTATAATGTTGATTATAATAGTTTGATGTGTTTCATTATTTCTCCACTAGAGAGACATTCTTACAATATTGCGATCCTATTTGGCAATAAATAATATGATCGAGTTCAGTGAAATAATAACCTCACATTTCTAATTTGTTTTCAAACATCACCGTTTACATTAACTATATAAATATTTTAAAACACCAGTAGAAACTATTAATAAATTAATGAGCCATTTTAACATCTTTACCTCATATTTCATGTTTTATCAAACATGGAAACTATAGTTTTCAAATAATCTTGTCATTCATTTTCAACCGCCATTATGAGTCATAATGGCGGTTTGAAAATGAATGACAAGATCAATTTGAAAACTATAATTAACCATGTTTGATAAAACATGAAATATGAGTAAGATTGACGATTTTTATTATTAATTAACACTTCTCATAGAAGGATAAATTATATTAAAGAGAAAAATTTTCGCCTAGACCGGACTCGAACCCGGGACCCTTGGCTTTCCGGGCCAAGTGCCTCTACCAACTGAGCTACCGAGGCGAGTTCGACGATCTAGACGCAAATTTTTCTCTTATGTATTTGTAATTCCCTCGCGCCAAATGCTTGAAACCATAGCTTCTATCTTTGCAAATGGCGGCCTCTAGTTAAGAAGACATTTATTGGGAATTAACACTACTTTATAGCCCGTAGGGCCTCTATTGACGATTTTTATCTATTAATTTAACACTTTCTCATAGAAGGATAATTATATTTGAAGAGAAAAATTTTTGCCTAGAACCGGACTCGAACCCGGGACCCTTGGCTTTCCGGGGCAAGTGCTCTACCAACTGAGCTACCGAGGCGAGTTACGATCTAGACGCAAATTTTTCTCTTATGTATGTTGTAATTCCCTCGCGCCAAATGCTTGAAACCATAGCTTCTATCTTTGCAAATGGCGGCATCTTAGTTAAGAAGACATTTATTGGGAATTAACACTACTTATAGCCAGTAGGGCTTCTATTGACGATTTTTATTATTAATAACACTTTCATAGAAGGATAAATTATATTTGAAGAGAAAAATTTTCGCCTAGACCGGGACTTACAACATACATAAGAGAAAAATTTGCGTCTAGATCGTAACTCGCACTCGGTTAGCCTCAGTTGGTAGAGCACTTGGCCCGGAAAGCACAAGGGTCCCGGGTTCGAGTCCCGGTCTAGGCGAAAAATTTTTCTCTTCAAATATAATTTATCCTTCTATGAGAAGTGTTAAATTAATAATTAAAAATCGTCAAATAGAAGCCCTACTGGCTATAAAGTAGTGTTAAATTCCCAATAAATGTCTGCTTTAACTAAGAGGCCGCCATTTGCAAAGATGAAGCTATGTTTCAAGCATTTGGCGCGAGGGAATTACAACATACATAAGAGAAAAATTTGCGTCTAGATCGTAACTCGCCTCGGTAGCTCAGTTGGTAGAGCACTTGGCCCGGAAAGCCAAGGGTCCAGGGTTCGAGTCCCGGTCTAGGCGAAAATTTTTCTCTTCAAATATGAGTTAAGATGTTAAAATGACTCATTAATTTATTAATTAAGAACCTCATAATGTGTTTCCCAATTTAACTTTGAACCAGTAACTATATTCAAATAATTATTTTTTAGTAAAGAGCTTAATTTTATTCATTAAATAATCCTAAACAAATGCCACTCTTGATTTCCAAATTATCTAGATAAATTGGAAATCACTCGTGCCATTACTTATGATGATTAATTTGATAAATTAAAGTGTTCATTACCTCACCTCATAACCAGTCTTCTAAGTATATATGATTTCAAAGCCTTAGCGGCTTCATCTTCAGTACTATCTTGATTGATGTTATGTCGATCAGAAGAACTACTACTTCTCTTCCCTCTGTTGGTGGACTGATAAATCTCCAGATCAAGTCAGAATCTGGGGGAATTTCAAAGTTTATAAGTTTTTCTTTCTTGTTTTCTGAATGTGAATTTTTTCCCAAACCATGAGTTCTTTTTGATTTTCTATTTGTTTAATTAGACTATCATTTGATTCAATAAGATCTTTTCAGACTTTCTAACTTTGAAAGAAAAATTTGAACAATCTTTTTTTTATATTTTTATATCTTTTTTTTTTATTGTAAAATAGTAAATAATTATATGTTTGGATATATTGGTGTTTTATTTAGTAATAAACTTCTAGTTCTAGAATCCTTCTATACTAACGCATACAAATTTTCATGTCTTATGTATGGCATGAAGTCAGCACAGGTTATCATGATCCAACCTCAATAATATTTGTTATCTGAGTTATTAAGGTCAAACAGAAAAAAAAATAGAGGGTATGCTTATTTAATTTTACAAAAAAAAATATCTCCTTTATGTCTTCAGACATCCTACTGGAAGGGTAACAAAATTGTGATCCTCTGAACTGAATACTCAGTGTGATGCCAAATTCTCCCATCATAGACAGACAAATCTCACACAGGATGATACTAAAAGTGTTCTCCTAGTTGATTAGTAATGTCCTAAAGTTGTTGTTTTCAAATGCTGGGCCTTGGCAATGAAGCCATTAGCGTTCTTGCTCTCCAATATTTCTCTATAGTGGATCCAACAGGTAATACTTCACAGGTTTGTAGATGTTCTTCGTTATTTCTTCGTCTTTATTGCATAGAAGACATTTGGATTCGTGTAGATTCCTATTTTATATAAATGTTTGGCCAAATAGTCATGTTCTGTAAGCAGTCTAAATTTTGCTACTGTGGTTTTACGTGGAATTTTCTGGAATAATATCTGGCTTCTTTACTAAAATATTCCATTTTTTGTCTTTGGCTTTATTACATACGTCTTGGTTTTGTTTGGTTTTATATAATGTCCTAAAGTTATTATCATTAGTCTAAGGCATTGCTACGTATAAGGTATACATGAATACAGCAAAATATAGGCTTATTTTTGTTAGCATAAAATAAAGCAGTAATTTTAATCTCGGATTTGAAAAAATAATGTAGACGGTCGTTCAGACAGTGTAGGAGTAATATGTGGTCAGCATATCAGGCACCCAGCTGGTTTCTCAACCTGGAATTGCTACTTATTGTATATTACGCGGCAGGGTCTGTTAAGCCCAGCGTATTGATAGCGTGAAGACCACTATTGTTTAAGTAGTCTTTGGCACGAGTGGTTGGCTTGGTTTGGAGGAAGAGTTCTACATTTAACATATTAAAAACACAGTAACGAAAAATAAACTTTATTTATTAAAATAAAACCAAACATAAAGAAATATTAGATCAACAACATATAAAACAAGTTATTTAAAACAGCTGAAATCGCCACATTGTCAATCGTAAAAAATATTCAAATATTAAGTATTAAGATTCAGTGAGAGAGAAAAACAACATTTTAAAATATTCAACTTTGTTCGTTATTCTAAGTTCCTTGGACCATTTGGTCCCTTATTAATTCTAAGTCTTAAAATGACCAAAGAATGATAAAAAAGGAGTCATATTACCAATGTAGACGCTACCCCCGCTGGGGGGACCGCAATCGGTCCCGCTGCTGTTCTGCCTTCGGTAAAAAAATCGCAAATATTTATATGATAAATTTCAAGTTTCTAATTGGGGAAATTTGGGTGTGGAAAGTTGAAACCTTCATCTGTGTTAAAATGGAAAGCTTGTGTTCCACTTTCACATCGCGCAACTTACACTATCTTTATCTAATGTGGTCATCTTTCTTGACCAAATAATTCTGGAATCTTTTGACATGGTTTTATCCAGGATATAGAGATATGCCTTTTTACTAGCGTTTTTTATATTATATGCGTATGAATTAAAATATGTTTTAGTGTGGATCATTTTTCCTTATTTTCTCATATAATGCACATGTATATGTGTCTATCCTTTATCGCTTTTTATATTATGTTATTATTATTGCAGTTAGGCCCTAGTATTGTATAGCATTGTAGCTATCCAAATACCTCAATACCTTAGACTAATGACCCATCAAATAATAAAAAGAAAATTAGAAGGAAAGTGGTATAATTAAAACATTTTGTCTGTTCATTTGTACCTCTTATAGTTATTTTTGTCGAACATATTTTTCAGGGCTTCTTAGCCCCATCGTCAGCGATTACAGACTGAATTTTCTCATGTTGTCGGTCCTGATTCTTGATTCCTGTTCTCTCTGCCTCTGGTCCAATGAATTACTAATGGGGTTCCTTTCTGCAGGAATTTCAAAGTTTATAATTTTTTCCTTGTTCTTCTGTATATAGATTTTTTCCCATATGGTGAGTTCAATAAGTAGCGACTCCAGGTTGAGAAGACCAGCGATAACGGCTGGGGGACCCGACATGCTGACCACATGTCACCCCTACACTGGCTTATGATCGTCTACCTCTGTGAATAACACATGTGGATGTGAGGCCAGCAGTCGGCTGGAGGCCTAAGGCCTTCAAGGCCTGTTGCGCTTGGAGTTTTTTTTTGGAGAGTTCATTTTTTGTTTTATAACTGTTTTAATAATTTTGTTTTACATCTATTTTATGTTTTTCTGACCCAACGTGTGCAGCCACTGCAGATTTTTTTCTATTCCCCTTTGTTTTTACATTCCTTATGTGTTCTTTGTTCTAATGGTTTAATTTCTTTCAACTATAAGAGATAAGAATGAACAGACAAAATGTTTTAATTATTAAACAACCTCTTAAGTACTTCCTATGTATTTTAAAATATAAATTCAGGAAAGTGGTATGTTTATGTCCACCTGCCATGAAAATTGACTTGTAGGTGCTTTCTGCATTTTTCTTGAGTACTTGACTACCTTCATAAAATAAAAATTGATTAATTCTGAGGGGTTTTTTTTTCACCTCATTTCTGATTTTTATGCAGTTACATTGTTGATGCATCACAACTAAAGTAAAAAAAACCTCAGAATTAATTAAATAAACCTCATAGTGTTATTTTCTACCTACATATATTAATAAGAATTGCTGTTGATTCCAGTAGCACATAAGCAATGAACAAAACAAGTTAAGTTATGTAGATAGAAATAACACTATGAGGTTTTTTAATGAGTTATTAAGTATGAGGTGAGTGAAATAAAAAATAAACAATAACAAAACAAGTATTCAGCAAGGAACATCTTTTGACATGTTGACCTAATGTAGAATAATCCTGCATTGAAATTATTGTGGAAAAAGGGGCAGGTGCCATAGTGAGAAAGAAAAACATTCTTCTTCACTTGTGTACAAATGTTTTTGTAACTTGTATCATGTTTAAGAAAAACATTATTTTAGTTTTTTCTGCATTAAGAACTAGGTGATAAGAAAGCGAATATCTATTAACACACTGTTTTAATTATTTAAAAGAGTAGAGTAAATGTTTCATCAGAATGTGATTTCTTTAAGATATGTGTATTCGAATGTGGCCATAGAGGTCAATGTTATTATAGTGGATAGTAGTGTTTCCTACCACCTGTCGTATAACATAGTTCATATACAGAGTTATACTGTATCTGCTATAAATGTATGGACAAGAACAAAACATCTGAAAATAAATTCTAGATCTCTACTGGGAAACATAAGAAGAAATGGTACAAGCCAATTAAAAACCTCACCACTAGGGCTCGGAAGTTGAGGAAAATTTTTTTTTAATGTCAAAAGACGAGACTCAACATTATATATATATATTTTTTGGGCCTTAGTAGGCCAGAAAATGATGGGTTTTGTATGTCCTTTTTCAACTTCTCTCTCTCTCTTTTTTTTTTTTTTTAGTCCACCGCTGGGGTCTTGAGGTAGCGTGCTGCCTTGTCACACAGCGGGCCTGGGTTTGATCCCCAGTCGGGGCAGTTTTTTTCTGGGTGAGGTTTTTTATCTGGGTTTTTCCTCACCTGTAAGACAAATGTCAGGAAAACTTTAAGGCCCAAACGGTCCCCGAAATCATATAGCCATCATCAACATTATCATCATCATCCTTCACTGGTGTGGAAAGCAACAGGAAGCTACCGCACCTACAATTCCCTAGTAAAGCTGCAAAGCATAGCATGAAAATGCTAAGATTGCAGTAAAAAACCTGCCCTTGGGCAGAATTACTATGGATGGATGGATGTTTTTTTTTACCTTCTTTTGACTACATTTGTATAATTCAAGAATCCGCATACAACTTCTTTTAAAAAATAGTATTAATTAAATAAAAATAAAACGTAGTTTTATTTGATTTTCATATTTATTATATAATTCAGTGACAGCTGTTTTCGGTACACTGTACCTTCTTCAGACATGTTAACATAATTTAACAGACATAACATAATTTATTAAGGTAGATATACCTCATAGTGAGAATTCCTAAAATAAGTAATAACATAATTTGTTAACATCTATGAAGAAGGACAGTGTACCGAAACAGCTGTCACTGAATTATATAATAAATATGAAAATCAAATAAAACTACGTTTTATTTTTATTTAATTAATAAATATGGATTTTTCATCAAGTAAACACCAACTCAATTGATTCAAAATAGTATCTTTACTTTTACTTTCTGACCACCTCATGGGCTAGTGGTCAGCGTTCCTGACTACTGTTCACGAGGTACGCGGGTTCGATTCCCGTCAAACCATAGGAATTTTCCTTAAAGGGAATCATTCCTGTGGTTGTCCATGGTCTGGAATTTAGGTTAAGTTTAGGTTAAGAACTCTCCTGGCGATTCATTCTCATTTGTCACCCATCATATCATCATGGTACCTAATACTCCGCCTTCTAGGCGCCCCGCACTTCACGAAGTGGGTTACAATAAAAGCCAATGCCAGGAGAGAACACCAGAAATGTCGAAATCACAAACTGGGGGCATTGGAGGGGGAAAAAAAAAAAAAAACAACTTTTACTTTCTAAAGACTTTTCACATTGCAACATTTTTGTTCCGCGAGAAGTTATTGACCCTCACAAAATATCCCGTTATTTTTTACTGCCTTAACTATTGTATTCCGATTTAAAATTTTCTCAGAAGTTGCCACTTTGTGAAAAATACCTCAAGCAGAGAATGAATGCAGTGAGATTGCATCTATCCACTCGTAGCAACTGCGCAACACTTTTACGTTTCAGTTTTTAGTCGTTTTTGTAGGATATCTTTAGGTCTTTTTAAAGGTAAGGATAATTAATTATAGGTCCTCAAATCTAAGCCCTACTCATCACCATTGGATAATAAAAGCCTTTTAAATTAAATATTTTGTCTGAATCATGAATATCAGTTGTTTCTGCAGTAAATTTCATTTTTGTGTTAATAAATAACTAATATTAAACACTTTATATAAAGTAAAATTCTTTTCACCACACCCCAATATTCTGTCTTCTAATTAGACCAGTTTTTTAACCTTAGTGGTAACATCTTCAGTAATTATAGACCAATGTTGTGTCGTCCAGGATCACTGCTTCTTACTCCATCTGTTGATGAACAAATGAACCTCCCAATCAAATTAACTTCCCCGAGAATTTCAAATTTGTTAATTTTTCTTTCTTAGATTTTTAATGTGGATTTTTTACCAAACATTGAGCTCCTTAGGTTTTTATAATTGTTTTATTTTTTTATTAAAACAAATAGGAAAACCTAAGGAGCTCACTGTTTGGGAATAAGTCTACCTTAAAAAAACTAAGAAAGAAAATGTAATGAATTTTGAAATTCCTGGGGAAATTGATTTGATTGGGAGGTTCATTGGTTCACCAAAAGATGAAGTAAGAAGCAGTGGTTTATTAAAACAAATAGGGAAACCTAAGGAGCTCGCTGTTTGGGAAAAAGACCAAATTCAAAAAAAAAGAACTTCTTCTTTGGCTTTCTCCACTTATAGGTTTGCCATCTTCAGTTTCCATTTATATTTATCATTCCAATATCCTTCTTCCAAATTCCTATCTTCCATTATAGTTCTGACATAAGTCCCATTTCCATCTTGGTCTGCCACGTTTATTTCTTCCAGGGGGGGACCATTTGTATATATTTTTTTGGGCATCTTTCATTCCATTCAAAAAACTAAGAAAGAAAAATTAATGAATTTTGAAGTTCCCGTGAAGTTTATTTGATTGGAAGGTTCATCAGTCCACTAACAGATGGAGTAAAAAGCGTCCAGAACATCGGGCCATGTAATTACTGAAGATGTAACCACTAGGTTACAAACTAGCCTAATTAAAAGTCAAGATATGAGGTGAGGTGAAAAAGAATTTTATTTTAAAATTTTTAATTAAACCTCATAGTGATATTTCCTGTAATAGTCCAAAATACTGTAATGATTTGGTGAAACTTAGATGAGGATTTATTTTTACAGGATGACATGCACAGTATGGATTG
>JASPKZ010005944.1:0-13236 GCA_030220185.1 Diploptera punctata
TCGACTTCAAGTGGATATGAACAGGAAATTACACCTTGTTATTCTATGCCACATTATTAACACGGCTACTTACGTCTTCAAAGTTACCCCAGATTTATGTTTCCAGTTGTAATGTAAACAAACCAGATGTATGATTTACTTTGATTGGTCGAATAACTGTTTTACCTTTAAGCGTGTAAGAAAATGTAGTTCCATCTCTAACCCATATGCATACTAGAGCTATTGCCAACATGTTTGCTCACATATAAGGGGATTCTATCCCAGAGTCCACCGATATAGAAAATCACCAAATTTTACACAAATCTTAGGAATAATAAATAATACATTAAAGCTAAATTAATAAAAAAATAATTGTATTTTATTAACCTAAAAGCTTATCCTAACGCAATTTAAGCACTCTAACCTGTGAAAGACCAACCTAAAATCTAGCCTAACACCAATTTACGCACTCTAACCTGTGAAAGGCCAACCTAAAAGCTTACCTAACGCAATTTAAGTACTCTACCTATGAAAGACCAACTTAAAACCTAACCTAACGCAATTTAAGGCACTCTAACCAGTGAAAGAATAAGAAAAACGCCTAAAAATAAATAGTAAGTTCTAAAATTCTGAAGTATATGTGTACAGTTTAATTCGTACATCTCTATGTTGGCTGCACTGGAACCAGTCTTTGTTGTTGCATAGAATATTGTTTAAAATCAATCTTCATGCTACGTATTTAGTTAAATAACATAGAAAAACATATTGAAATAATCGCTAGAAAAAATGTAAAAAATCATGTAAATGGTGGGAAATAATTTGAAAAAATGAAACCCTAAGAATAAAATTTGACAGGAGTTAATGAAGGAAATTAAACAAGTCGCGTGACAGAATGCAAAGTTTAGCCGTGGATTCTATCCCGGGGTCACTTACATTAGTGGACAAGTTAGTACACCCTTAGGAAAGTACTGTATTTGAAAGCACTAAGTAGAGAGTTAATTCCTCTTTTAAACTTTCTATTATTTTGTGACTACTTAAATATGTTCACTAAATAATAAGAGAAATAAAAAAGATTTAAACCCTATAAAAATAATAAATAGTTTAAAGATAAAGGTAAGGAAACTCTTCCACGCTAAATATATCAATTTATCATAACAAATAAAACATGCGCAAGAATTATGAGCACGTTGAAGTCTTTGAGTGTAAATAATATTTAAGTCGTAAAAGAGTGTCACAATAATCAAAATGGGGCATTGCAAAGGTTGTTTCTACTAATATTTTCCCAAGAGCGAATGGCAGACTATTTCTTACGCGATTTTAAGAATGTATTATTGAGAAGACTCTTTTGAATGTATTGTTATATGTGTATTCCAGTTTAAGTTGTTGTCAATAAATACTCCTAGAATTTTTGACTGTCTCACTATAAGGGTATAAAAAAAACTCAAAGCGCGACAGGCCTAGAAGGCTTTTGGCTGACCAGCCGGCTGTAGGTCTCACATCCACATGTGTTAATCACAGCGGTAGACGATCATCTATCCAGTGTAGGGTGGCATGTAGTCAGCATGTCGGATCCTCCAGCCGTTATAGCTGGTATTCTCAATCTGGAGTCGCTACTTATTATAGCTACCCAAATGCCTCACGATGCTGAGTGAGGCACCGCACAGTGGGACAGATACGAAATCTAGCTGGAAAAAGTATTTTTACTAAACTCTCGCGAATTCATCTTTATTCACTCTAAAATTATTGCCAGATGACTGTTCTTCACTTTATCTGCAAAGGAGGGTAGAATTCTTAAAAGTATGTAGACAATATAAACATCGGAAGTTGTCGATAGTTAAGAACTCATCTGGTCCGCATCCCAGTTGTGTACCAAGCTGTAGAAATAAATACGTTTTGCATAAAAGTTCAGTCTTCTTATTCTATATGGATACTATACCTCAAGGTTTGTACTTTTCATTGATATATTTAACATGTAACCAGATATTGTATTAAATACACGTGGAATCGTACCTTCGAAACACTAAAAAATGTACCACAATCGTTTTATTTTAAATTGAGCTACGAAAAAAACAGTTCTGAACAGTAGTACAAATTTTAGTTAGAATATAGAGTGATTTATGGACTTCAATCCAGCACAATAACATGTGTGCAAATTAATTGCGTTTTTTGTAATTAGATTTTTTATTAGAGGAGGCGGCCGGCTACTGAGGCCTATCTTCGCGCGCAGAGAATTGTTTGATTTAATATATGAAGAAAAGTGATCGATAGAGACAATAAGCGATCCTCTATTAATAAATTACAGTTAGGGGATATTCGGAGAATGTTCTAAACAAATTTTAAATCATTTTTTAAAAAGCGATTTTCTAAACCATAGGACGTTGTGCGAGAGAAAAATTTAGATTTGTACTGAATTATTCCGATCGGCTAAAATAAATGTAAACTTTCCCGTTATTAAGAATTTAGAACACTGATAGTCGTTGGAAAATCCTGTTCCATCTGCTTATGGAATTGTAAGACCAAAATATCTTTCGAAGGTACTGAATTAAAAAAAAGGCCATATTTCTGCTGAAACGTCTATCTTGGGAAAGGTAGCATAACATATTTGCTTCCCTAGAAGCTTTATAGGGTGGGTAAATATCACAACCTCTCTTTTTGACACCTAGTCTCAAGTTAATATATCGACATATTGACATTTTATTGTCAAAAAGACAATTCTTCGTCCGACATAGAAGATGGGGGAGTTGAGCGGGGTGATTTGTAATGTTATTTTTATTTTGAAGCTATTTGTGTGGTTTGTTGAGTAGTGTCTTTAAAACATCAGCAGTATCCCGTTCACCATATGCCCAAAGTGATATTTCTGTTGCAAGAGCAAGTTCATCGCGAGAAAATTCCTGCTTAAGTGAATATTTCTTTTATTCCAGCCTCTTCGAAAGTTATTTTGGGTCTTCCAATTCCATAAGCAGATGGAACAAAATTTTCCGACTGTCATTTTTCTAAATTAATTCTTCATAACGGGAAAGTTAACATCCTCTCCTAGCCAATCAGAATATTTCATTAAAAATATTTTTTCGCGCACAACTTCGTACGTTTGAGGAAATCGCTTTTCAAAAAAAATATTGATTTTAATATCATTTAAAACATTCTGCTAACAACCCCTACCCCTAATTTGTTTACTAAATGATAACTTATTGCTTCTATCTAACATTTTATTCCATATTAAATCAAACAATTATATTCTGCGCGCAACGTTAGGCCTCAGTAGCTGGCTACCTCCTGTAATGAAAAAGCTAATTGAAAAAAACGCGATAATTTGCACACGTGTTATTGTGGGGGAATTAAAGTCCATAAATCACTCTATATTATGTCTAAAATGTGTACTGCTGTTCAGAACTGTTTTCTTTGAAGCTCAATTTAAAATAAGATGATTGTGTATTTCTTTTAGTGAATGGAAGGTATGATTCCACATGTATTTAACATAATATCTAGTTATATAGAAAAGCATTAAGTATATCAATAAAATTCCAACCTTGAGGTTAAGTATCCATTTAGAATAAGAATAGCTCACTGTACTTGAACACACAACGCTAATAACTCAACTGGGATATAGACCAGATACGTTCTTAACCATCGGCAACTTCCGATGTTTATATTGTCTTCATAAACATTAGAATTGTACCCTCCTTTGCAGATAAGTTAAGATCCGTCATATAACAATTATATTAGAGTGAAAAAAAATAAATTGATGAGGGTGAGCGAGAATAGTTTATTTCCAGCTAGATTTTATTTCTGGCCCACTGTGCACCGGTCCCATACTGGCCAAAATTCTATGAGAAAAGTTTCTTCCCCCATGGAGACTCGAACCACCGCAGCGTAAGTCCTGTTGTTCTGCGCCAAAACTTCATGCCTTAACCACTTGGCTACGGCGCGGGACTCTTGGTATCAATTAAAGATAAAATTCGTTATTCCGAGTTATCCGTAAGAGATAAACATATGCCGTCGCTGACTTTTTTGTAGAGCTTCTTGAGATATTCAATTCTGTGTACATTAATTTTGTGTATTTCTTATTGTTTTGAGCAGCGTAAGCAATTTAAGCGTCCAAAGAGCTAGTTTTTTCACATTAGAATTGTGCCCTCCTTTGCAGATAAGTTAAGAACCGTCATATAACAATTATATTGAAGTAAAAAAAAAGATAAATTGATGAGCGTGAGTAAAAATAATATTTCTCCAGCTAAATTTCATTTCTGGCCCACTGTGCACCGGTCCCATACTGGCCGAAATTCCATGAGAAAAAAATTTCCCCCATGGAGACTCGAACCAGCGAAAGTCCGGTAGTTTTGCGCCATGACTTCTTGCCTTAACCACTCGACTACGGCGCGGGATTCTTCGTATCAATAATAAAGATGAAAGGTTCACCCGAATGGGTATTATTCTCTTGGTATCAATGAAAGACAAAATGGTTATTGTGAGTTATCCGTAAGAGATAAACATATGCTTTCGCGGACTTTTTTGTAAAGCTTTTTGAGATATTCAATTCTGTGTACATTAGATTTGTGTATTTCTTATGGTTTAGGCAGCGTAAGCTTTTTAAGAGTCCAAAGAGCTACTTTTTTCACGTTTTCCACTACAACGGGCGATTTTTAAGGGTGTAGGAGTTGAGTATCACAACTCTCTTATAGCCTATGTTCATCCGAGGAATCTCCTGAGCATTTGCAAAAAAAAACCTTCACAGTCGGATCAACGGTGTGGCCGCGCATAAAGTACGAACAAACAGACAAACATTAATTTTTATATATAAGAAGATTAAGATAAAAAAATTGGTGCAATATCATATGCATATTACATAAATTGAGTTCAAGTAACTGGTTTAAACCTTAATTTAATTGTTTCAACAGCACCTTCTTTTGCACATTTCCCAATCCAATCCAATGTGGTTGGAAATTCAGGACCATCCTTTATGTACCCTAACCCACGCTATCCGCCGGCCAGCCAGGCACCCACCCAGTTTGACCTGAGTGCTTACTCGACAACCCGGGGGAATTAATGTGCAAGGTCCATGGCCTGTCACTTCCGGCTGCTTTAGGGACTTACTACTGCCCTCTTCAGTCCAATGATATATTTTCGAAGTTGATGTTGAGCAAGAGAATACCTCAACCGCCACGTTTGCCGCCAATCCCCGAAGTGACAAGAGCGGGAGGACTGCGGGCTAAACCAGAAACGGCTCCTTTCAGGTTAAGCTGATCTGTTGCGAAATTTTGAATTTTGGAAATAAATTTTAGGAGATTGTAATTTACTGGTACACCGTAGGGGACCATTCCGACATTTGTGTTAGCGCTAAGGGAAACCACCGGAAACCTTAGCAGAGTGGCTGGAATTTAATAAAATATTTTAAAAAGGAATTTGGAAAATAAATTAAAGACTAATACATAAATCTAAATGATCAGCTTCTTCGGCTCTATGGCGAATTATTCGGCAGAATCACCTTTTAAAGGTACGTAGTTTAACGTCCTATTTTCATAAGAACTCTACTAATTCAGGTCATTCATGAGAAACATCGAACTACGATATACTTTTAGTTTTTCAACTACTTTATCAATGACTTCATTGATAAATCTTGAAGTTTCAGACGTTTCAAAAGTTTGAATCCTTTTACTCCTATATTTTACCTTTCAAGTTATTCCGCTCCTATAGCAATCTGAGTGCCAGTAGAAGCGTCTTTTACTTTGTGTACGGGCTCGGTTTGCGAGGCCTTCATTTCCCGGGTCTTCTTTGGCCCGGTACATTTTTTCTTTTTTCCAGTGCTTTTGACGACAGCTGGTTTTGGAATAGCCTCAGACTGTGAGCGATAGGCTCTATTAGGCCTGAGCTATTGGGTGAGGCAGCAGGAGCAAGTTCGACTGAGACTGCCTCTTCATTGGTATCAGGGCTGACCTGAATGACCTGTGGTGTTCGCGTTGCGCGTTTTGGGGCATTTAATCGCCGGTAAGGTTTTATCTTTACCTTAAAATGGTAAAGTCGTCGTAGGTTCACTAACTCACTTACATTGGGTCCATCTGCCAGGATTGTCACGAACGTAGGGAGCGGTCTCTTGGTCTTACCGGATTCCATATTGACAATCTTCAAGGCCTTGAATCCACTGATGTTGAGGTAGTCCTGGATCTCGGATTGTTCAATGAAGGAGCCAATGCCTTTTATCACGAACTTTCGCGTGGCTGTCCGTCTTATTTTTTATCCTTTCGATAGGGGATGTTATGTCGCTGAAGTAGCTGTTGGTACTTTGTGTTGGCCGACATTGAATTCGGCCTAACCCTTGATCCGAAAGCCTTGTTTTCTTGCAAATGAATGCGAGAGCCTCGATTTGTGCGAATTCCTTATTCGCATCTGCTGGTAGACAGGCAAATTCCCGAAGTACTAACATGGAAGAATATTTTGGTTGAATTGGTTGAGAGCCCATCGACTTCGAACCTCCAGACGCCCCTCCATTAATGCATGATGAGGTTTCCGGGGATAAGGAGACGATAAGAAAGGACACGACTTTACCGGAAGCCGGTGCTACTGGTTTTTCTGTCAAATTCTTGTCTGAAGGCCGTGATTGTGGCAATAAGCAAATAGTAATTGTCTTAATATATTTAGTGAAATAATAAGTTATATATGTTATTAATCTGAAACATTGCGTTTCTATGGTTCAATAATATTGTCTAAGACTGATAAGTGTATATAAATAAGGAATTATTTGTGTATTTTTATTATTAATAGTGTTAATTTTTAAGAGCTTGTTGTTTCTAGGGTGAACATAACCCTAGCAACCTATTGTTGTTATTTCTGATCTAGTTATTTCAAACAGCCTACTAATATTTTCAGTATGAACACGAATGAATTAAATTGGGCACAAGGAATAACAAATCAAAAATTATTTCTACTTCAAAATGAACCAAGCTTATCGCAATACCAATTACCTAATCATGAATTAAATTCTACAATCATTGATATTGAATCTGACTCTGATGATGGATGGCAGATAACAAAACCAAATATGAAAAGAACACGAAATCGATATCCTAAATTACAAGATCTAGCTAAAAGAAAACATTTGGAAGAATCCAATCAATATACTGTTCTGGCTACGTTGAATAAAATGAAATGCAACAAGATAATCCATCAGAATCTCAACATGATTCTTCAAGAGAATCTCAACCTGTAAGTAATAATGATATGGATTCTAGCAATAATCACAATGTACAAACAAGAAATGAACCACGTCCTCCATCTGTATTTATTCCTGGAGTTACAAATATAGTGAAATTAATTCACCATTTATCCGCTAATGGAATAGATACAAATAATGAAGTTATATACAAAACATTGCGCAACAATGAAATAAAAATAATGGTAAAAACAATTGAATGCTATAGAAAGCTAATACATTTTCTCAATAAGAAAAGGCTGAATTTCATACTTATTCAACTTAAACAAGGTCGTACCTATCGCATTGTATTGAGAAATATACACCCTTCCATCCCAAAGTGCGAAATGTAGTGAATATTAGACATAGAGTCACAATTTGCCGCTGCCATTGCATTTTGTTGATTTGGAACCAAATGAAAATAGTAAGAATACATATAATGTAGAATTTCTTTTACATGCTAAAATTAGAGTAGAATCGCCACGAAAAAATGTAGATATTGTACAATATTAGATGTGTCAAATGTATAGTCATACTAAATCTTATTGTAAGAGGTCTCACCGATGTGTTAAGTGTGGTAAACACCATGAAACTACCACATGTACTAAGCCCAATGATACCACAGCAACTTGTGCACCCTGTGGTGGACCTCATCCTTCAAACTATAAAGGTTGCTCGATATATCATAAAATTCAAAGACGCAAAATTATTCCATCTAATAGTACTCAATACATGAATACACGACAATCACAAGCTGAGAAATTACAGACAAATGTAAACCCTGGACCGATGTCTAACAGGATGTCTTATTCTCAGACTGAGTCTGGTATCAATAGGACTGGACACAATAACCATGAGACAACTAATAATATATTAAAGCAATTTTGGTTTCCTTTAATAAGCTGGAAGAAGGATTGAAAACACAAACTGAACAAACAATGACTCTAATAAACCTTCTAACCATTGTTAATCCAAAATTGAAATAATGGCCCAAACACTCCGGATTGGATTATGGAATGCAAATGGCCTGGCTAACCATCGTCAGGAAGTTGATTTTTTTCTAAATAATCTGAATATTGATGTATTACTTATTTCTGAAACACATTTCACTGATAAAAATTGTTTTTCTATTCCAAGATACAATGTTTATGATACAAAGCATCCTGATGGAACAGCACATGGAGGAACTGCAGTAATAATCAAATCTAATTTAAGACATTATGAATCATTTAATACGAAAGGAGCATATTCAGGCAAGTAACGTCATACTGGAAGATAGAATGGGAACTTTAGGCGTTTCAGCTGTGTACTGTCTGCTAACACAAATTACTCGTATAATGTTTGAAGATTATTTTAAACAATTAGGAAATAGATTTGTTGTAGGGGGTGAATTTAATGCAAAGCATCAAATATGGGGATCAAGACTTATTACTCCAGAGGGAGAGAACTGCAACAATGTCTAATTAAATATACGTATGGAACATGTTTCTACAGGTCAACCTACATACTGGCCAACAGATTTAAACAAAATACCTGATTTATTAGATATGTTTGTTGTCAAGGGCATTAATGATAACTATATTGACATAGAATCTTCTCTTGATATATCATACTCCTATTATAATAACAATAAGCACAATGATCATCAGGAAATCACAATCTCCTGCTCTCTATAAATAATTGAACAGACTGGGATTCTCATTCATGTGTTTGTTGTCTTTCGGGCTAAATGGCCGTGGTCTGGTTTTATTAAAACTCGACGTTTCGTCTACTGATGCGGTAGACAGACTCTCAGGAGATTCTGCAATGTTCTTCGACTTCTTAACTCTTCTTCAAATGTCGGCTGCAGACTGGCTGTATGTTGGAAATCGTGTCCTTATTTATAGTTGAGTATTGTGCGGAGATGTTTTCTACACGGTCCGTTACTTTTGGAGCTATTTTTCTGATTGGTTATCACTGGCGTAAGTCATGGGTTTTATTCTCGTGTGTTATATAATGCCGGAATCCAAATTTTATTAATCTTCATAGTTTCTTCTTTTTTGTTAAAGGATTTTTGTTGTTTGTAAATTTCAATAGCCTCTCTGTGAAGTCTGGTGTAGTAATGTTGTGTTTTGGACAAAACTTGTGTTTCTCAAATTTTATGGCATGTCTTTGTTATTCACTAAATGTTTCTCCATGGGGGGAAGAAATTTTCTCATGGAATTTCGGCCGGTATGGGACCGGTGCCCACACAGCATCGTGCGGCATTGGGTAGCTACAATAAGTCGCGGTTCCAGGTTGAGAAAACCAGCTAGAAACTGCTAGGGGACTGGACATACTGACCACGTGTCACCACCTTACACTGGCTAGATGATCATCTACCATCTGTGATTGAACATGTGGATGTGAGGCCAGCAGCAGGCTGGTAGGCTAAGGGCCTTCTAGGCCTGTCGCTTCTTGGAATTATTAATCATACACCATGCGCATGCGCCAACAAACGCGAAGCGGTTTTACACTATGGAATCACGGGATGCAGCCAACATAAATACGATATTTAACTAACCTAAAAGCTAACATAACGCAATTAAGTACTCTAACCTGTGAAATACCAACCTAAAAGCTAACCTAACGCAATTTATGCACTCTAATCTGTGAAGGAATGCAACGCCCAAAAATAAATAGTAAGTTCTGAAGTATATGTGTACAGTTAATTATAGGCTACATGCTCTATGTTGGCTGCACTGGACACCCTCTTGTTGTTGCATAGAATATTATTCGTTTAAAGTCAATATGGCTGCCACGTCTTCATGCTACGTAGTTAAATATCATAGAAGAATATATTGAAATGATCGTTAGAAAAAATGTAAATACCATAGTAAATGGTGGTAAACAATTTGAAAAATGAAACCTTAAGAATAAAATTTGACAGGAGTTTATGAATTAATTAAAAAGGTCGCGTCACAGGTTGTAAGGTTTAGTGGAAAAGTCAATACTAATAAAATGCCTTAATAAAATTCCGTTCATGTATTAACCACAGTATAAAATAATAAATGTAATTCCTGATAGGTACAGTTATCCTCAACTTGTTTAAAACCATGTTTTAAAAGATTTTGATCAAATTGAGGACGACGGAATCTATCAGATACTAGTCCTACAATTTTATATGCAAAATAAGAAAAACATGATGGCGAAGACATCGGTTAAATTAAATAATTTTACCTATGGTATTGCTGTACTTTGATGTCAGTTGGAATCTGCTTTTAAATTGTAAATAATTCATATGATACTCAGAGATACACAAATAGGTCATTGCTGAGACCATTAAAAACAACATTCCAGGACAATCTGCTATGTTAAATGGAAAGAAGGTAATTTGCACAATTTCATGCTGACCATAATGTTTCCTATCATTAGCTTTTACAACGTGATCAAAATTCCAAGACTTTTTTATTGTAACAAGTCTATTTGTTTTTTTTATCAAATAATGAACTTAACAGGTTTATAATACAATAAACGTAATCAGACCTTTGTAATATTTTTTATTCGTATACGCATTTAAATAAAAAGTGATCCACAACAGGCCCGAGGGCCTTGGGGTAGTAGGAGGAGGTTAAGGCTCCCATTTTTCTAGACAATCGGCACTTTGTCAGCCGGGTTGTCAGCCCTGTGTGACGGCCGCCTTTACCCCCAGAACAAGCGTCTGATACTCATTTCCGTTAGAGGCTGAGTCGACCCCAGGGGCATAGTGCCGCCAGAAGGTTTGGTTCAGTTTAAAAATCCTGACCCCAACGGGACTTGAACCCTCGACCCTCCGGCTTGTAGCTCAGTGCCTTAACCACTACGCTACGGCGTGCCCCCCCATTTAATAAAAAACAATATGTAAACCAGATTAAATAAATTATAAATTAATACTAAGTTAGCATCTTACAAATTGCTATGTATTTTGACATGAGGGAATTAAAAAAATTAAAGTTTTACGGAAACATAGTGAAAGATAAGTCTTAAAATATTTTCTTTCAAGTGCTTCCTTTCCACTATCTAAACCCACTCGCACCCTCGTAAGCAAGTGGCGAAAAATTGTTGATAGAGTTGCCGTCTTTCCCAGTATACAAACAAATACTGTCAAAAACTGAGGAAATATACTAAAAACTGGAACGATGACAACCTCCAAAAATTTCAGTGACTGACACTAATGAGGGTTTTAGCGGCATGTCGCCTTTGTTTAATTCTCTCTCCATTAGGGGCGAATTGGGCAGCTTGGAAGAAAATATCTTAAGACTTGTCCTAAAAATATACCATGAAGTCCATTATTGTAAACTAAATCTGTTAATAATTATTGTAAATTATTGTAAAAAACGTCTGATTCATTGACCACGGCTTTATGATTTTGATTATTTCCATGACAACTGTAAAAAAAAAAATGACAAAACCACGTTATTCAACTACAGAATTTTGATTGTATAATCATTGCCGTGGAATTTTAACTGATTTTATAATTAACATAACAGCAAGAACACACACACACACTTTTATATATATATCTTCTTTATCTCAGTTTAATCTCTCTCCTTATAGGTAGTTTATATATAATTATACGCTACCCGGACCTTACAGCGCGCATGACCTGTCGGGAGAGGGATTTTTTTAACTGTGGATATTTTTACCACAATATATTTAAATATATCTGAATGTGATGTAGACCTAATTTGTTTAAAGAAAGGAAAATGACGTATTCATTTATATTTATGTATCTGAATGTGATTGTGTCCCGCGCCGTAGCCGAGTGGTTAAGGCAGGAAGCCTTGGCGCAAGAGCTACGGGACTTGCGCTGGTTCGAGTCTCCATAGAGGAAGAAATTTTCGCATGGTATTTCGGCCAGAATGGGACCAGTGCCCACCCCAGTATCGTGAGGCATTTGGGTAGCTACAGTAAGTAGCGGCTCCAGGTTGAGAAAACCAGCTATAACGGCTAGGGGATTCGACATGCTGACCACATGTCGCCCCTACACTGGCTGATGATCATTTATCTCTGTGATTGACACATGTGAGTGTGAGGCCAGCAGGCGGGCTGGTAGGCTAAGGGCCTTCTAGGCCTATCGCGCCAGGAGTTAGAATGTGATGTAGACCTACTTTTTAAAAAGAAATACTTGAATTCATATATATATATATATATATATATATATATATATATATATGGAAAGCAACGGGAAGCTACCACACCTACAATTCCTTAGTAAAGCTGCAAGCATAGCATGAAAAATGCTATGATTGCAGTGAATGACCTACCTTCGGGCAGAATTACTATGGATGGATATATATATATATATATATAATATATTATATTATATACACACAAATTGATTGTAACATAATTACAACATTGAAATATTTTTTTTTTTTTTACTTACAGAAACTGAACCTATATATTGCTGTCATCGCATTTTTCCAATGGTTTCTCCTGAAGCACGTAAATGGTGAGTTTTAATGTTTTATTTCTATTGAAATTTTGTGAATTAATATTTGCCACTTAAGGAGCTTTCCTTTGAAATTGTTTTGGAGACAGAAATATTGCAAAATAAGAAATTATTCTAGAAATTAGAGAAAAAAGTTATTTGCAACTTAGTATAATATTATTATGTATCAGTCAATATCTGGTCTTGAGAATGACAGCTTGGCTGTAGAAACTTGTTGACCATTTTTAAAAACATTAATTGGTGAAATGGGCATATTGACTACATATATATTTTATATTAAGCTGTTTAATTTGTCCGGAAAGCAGTTTAATATCACATTTTTGTCATTATCACAATTAACAAGACATCGTTTTTTAATGATTAAATATATAACTTTATCAAAAAGAACTTACTTACGATTAAATAGGTTTTTTATTTGAAGAATTCGATAAAAAAGACAGTGAAATTTGAGAACATGGAGATCCCTATTTGTATTTTTGAGTCTTAAGAATTATTTTCTTTATAAATTTCTAGTTTCATTCCGACACGCTATATGTATATTATGTCTCTACTAATGCTGAATGTGTATATAGTTCACGAAAGCCTTTAATCTGTGTCAGTTTCTCAATTGTATTCTTACAGTTCA
>JASPKZ010005945.1:0-31323 GCA_030220185.1 Diploptera punctata
AGATCATCATCTGTGATGTATGTCGTCGGAAGTATGGTCAATAAATAGATCAGAAAGAGCTAGAGTTTACTAGCTTTATTAGTCCTTTAGGAGGGGTCGGGCGGCAACAAGAGGCCGGGATACCCCAACCCTAGCTCTAGGACAAGACTAGTGTGTATGCTAACTATGTATGTATGTTTCTTAATATTATTGTTTTTTTGTATAGAGGATCAATTGATAGTATTATTTTCTTGTCAAATTAATTATTTATTAATTTTATTTTCAATGTTTGTATCCTACTATCTTTTTTGACATCGCCATAAATTAAAACCTTTTAGTTACTCCTATTTTTAAGTACATTTTGCCCTATTCAGTTCAGTAGCACTTAGCCTATGTCAGATATTATGAAAGTAAAAATTCCAAAAGCTTACTCAAGCGTATGTGTGAGTTCCTCTTTCCTTAAGCTTCCACGATTATAGCTTGTAGCTCACTGCACATCTACATGTTTGACTAATTTATTAGACGGAAAGTTGATTAATCTTTGTCTTTATGGGCCCGGGCAAAGCTATCTTAATATTTGAGCAGTCTATGTTTTCTATTCAAACAATATTTCCATCACAACATCACAACTAATGGTTCTTGATCCAGCACCAACAAACGCGTTTAATCTTTGGCTAGAGGAATCGCGTGGTTATGGGTTTCCGGTCCCGGTGTAGTTTGTAGCCACTAATGGTTCACATATAGAAGTGGTTTTACTTGTAGGCCCCAATGAAAATTCTTGAGTTCGTTTCGTTTTTTAATACGGTTCCTCATTTCATAATTCGCATATTCGTTAGTTCTGTTTAATAAAATTTGGGAGTAGTTTGAATGGACACCCTTGTATATTTTTTTATTATTTTTATTTCCTTTTTTTTCAGTGTTGAGAGGAAACTACATTTTCTTAAAAGCTTTAAGTAAACCGATTTATCCACCATGAAATGAGTCATATTTGGTTTTTGCTTACATTAGAACTGGAACTTGATCAGAGAGGTACAGTGAATATATTGTTTTCAGTTACAGTGTTGTTGGAAGCCTACAATAAGGACGACGGGGGAAATTGGAATGGAATACTTGGGACTTTCCAAGTGGGCCCTGTTGCAAGCTTTTGCACGAGCCACGAAGCTTACAAAAAAAGTTAAAGACCATCCCCATGGGTGCAGGATAAACTGCCCCGGCAAAAGAGTGGGAATAAGAGTAATTGTAAAAATATACCAATTTCGATTTACACAGTGTACAACAATTCGCGAGTAGGGTGCACTGGCAATGAGATTCTCTCAGAGTACAGTAATTTAATTTTAATTGTATTTAATTTAGTGTATTATTAGACATTATTTTCATATTATTCAATTTGGCAGATAATTAATTGATTAGTATGACTATTATTGTTAATTTTTGTATTTATATGTAACAATGTTTGTGCTGGTGACTGGAAGAGAAGGCCACATGACCTTAACTCCACCAGGCTTAATAAATCTAACAGTATATCCTAACAGTGAGGAAAACTACAGAATATATGAATTCCTCTATTACAGTAAGTAGAACCGAAAAAAAGGTCCCGCGCCGTAGCCGAGCGGTTAAAGGTAGAAGCCTTGGCGCAGAGCTTACGGGACTTGCGCTGGTTCGAGTCTCCATGGGGGAAAGAATTTTCTCATGGTTATTTCGGCCAACGTATGGGGGCCGGTTGCCCATCCAGCATCGTGAGGCATTTGGTAGCTAAATAAGTAGGGGCTCCAGTTGAGGAACCAGCTATAACGGCTGGGGGACTCGACATGCTGTACCACATGTCACCCCTATACACTGGCTATTGATCATCTACCTCTGTGATTGACACATGTTGGATGTGAAGGGCCAGCAGCCGGCTGGTAAAAGGGCAAACCGCTGAACAGTGGAAA
This sequence comes from Diploptera punctata, assembly GCA_030220185.1. Lineage (NCBI taxonomy): Eukaryota > Metazoa > Arthropoda > Insecta > Blattodea > Blaberidae > Diploptera > Diploptera punctata. The sequence continues at coordinate 1,911 of JASPKZ010005945.1, forward strand.
GACCCCTCAATCGGAGAACCGAAAAAAATTAATAAGTATTCAGTATGCGGTCTGCAAAATTCTTGATTTCTGCATCAGTTTTAAGGTTATGGGTAAAGTATGCAGACTCTCTCTCGCTCTTCTCGCTCCATTTAGTCTCTGTAATATGATGCATAGATAAGTGAAATCGCGAGAGGAAAGAGAGAGAGCGATCGCGAGCAGAGAGAGCGTAAAAACGAGAGAGAGAGAGCGATAGAGAGAAACGGAGCAGAGCGAGAGCGAGAGAGAGAGAGAGAAAGAGAGAGAGAGCGAGGAGAGCGAAAGAGAAGGAGAGAGCAACAGGGAGAGCAGATCGCTAGAGAGAGAGGGAGAGAGCGAGAGGGAGACGAGAGAAAGAGGAGAGAAAGCTAACTCATCTTTCTAGAGATCTCTCTTTCTCTACTCCACTTCCACTCTCTCTCTCCCTCCCTATCGACTCCCTCCCGACAAGCTAGCGCACTCTATACCTCACTTCACCCTCTCTCTCCTCTCAATCTATCGGATATATGAACATAATACTACTAACTACTCATTACAGAACAAATCCATGGAATCTCAGGGATAGCAACACAAAAAGACGGACATTACCCCCAATAAAATATTTTTTTTAAAATCTATTGTAAAATGAGTTCGGGCAAAGACAAAACTTTTTTTTTAGCTTTTGACAAGGTTCGTGTTTAAGGTAGCAACATACGAGTATATATTTTTTTGGAAACAGTTCTGCAGTTCTTAACTGCGAGACAGTGTTTATGGAAATCATCTCGTGGAGCAAGATGTTAAATTTCTTCCAGAGAAGCATGTGACGTATACAAAGGCCATTTAATAAAACTGCTGTTTTTAACTACAAGGGCACAAATCCAGCGCCAAAGCTCCCATTTGAACTATATGCGAAGTAATATATGTATATGGTGTTAATCCCAGAGGCAAACGATTATTACCGCTGTTGTAGGGGTTAATTTGGTCAGCATTTCGTATCCACAAGCCGTTATAGCTTGTTTTCTCAACCTAGAGCTTATAGCTGTTCTCAACTACTTACTTATTGTAACTACCCAAATTCCTGACGATCCTGGGCACTAATTTAATCTCCATCATCAGTTACACTCCAACATAAATGTATAGAAATGTCTGCATTCAATTGTCAATATAGTCAATATAACTAGAATAGTTCTTTTGTAAAAACCACTCCCAACCGCTCGCTCATATTAATATACTATTGTGCAAACTCCTCTATGAATAAGTGATCCATTCTATTTAATTAATTATTATCTTGTATGTTATAATTAGAGATTAAACATTTCATTCCAATGACGCGATGGTTGGCAAGGCTTGAACCATTCATGTAGAAGTGGCTTCTGAACTCTGAAAAGCCGTCACACGTAAACAAGAGCATGATTCACACTTACAAAGTATACTTCGTGGGGTATTGGAGATATGAAAGTTGCGCACTGACTGTTCGGAACAATTGGAGTGTAATATAATTAATGTAAAGTGGCTATTCTAAACTTTTGCTGTAACCAGACAGTACAGAAAAACTATTCTAACCTCCTGGACGTCAATGAACATTGTCGCATCAAGTAGAACCTGGTTGTCGTGTTTACAAAGAAATTGTTCCATCTCTACAATTTGAATTTTTTTTAAATGCATTTACAAAATTTATGTCAATAAAATTCCAAAAATAATTGTCTGTATCACTTTGTCCTTGAGGCAATCCTCTAATGAGGAAAGTTGTATATAATAAATAAATAAATAAATAAATAATATATATATATATATATATATATAAGTTATATATATATATATATATATATATATATATATATACATTGAAGACCTGTAAACTAAGTATACAGGGTGATTCACAATGAGTATTACAAACTTCTAGGGGTTGTAGATGGAGGGGGGACTTAGTAGATAAAGTTTTGATAAGGAACCCATGTCCGGAAACGTACCATTTCGATGTAAAATAGGTTTGAAGATCGAAACACAATGGGCTGATATCGCGTATATCTTGTGTTTCAGAATAAGCTATTACAGACTTTAGAGGTTTGTACTACAAATGTGGTTCCCATGTGGCGACCCTGTTGTCCGTTGCACAAAGTGTATCTGAGACGCATGTTTTCATACACACGCCCTACAAGACCTAGTGTGTGCTCAATAATTTCTGCTGCCGCTAGAATTCGTGCAAGAAGATCTTCCTCCGACTCGATAGGTGTAGTTAAAACCCTTAGAAGTCTGTAATACTTATTCTGAAACACAAGACACACGATATCAGCCCATTGTGTTTCGATCTTCAAACTTATTTTATATCAAAGTGGTGCTTTTCCGGACATGGGTTCCTTATCAAAACTGTATCTACTAAGTTCCCTCTACAATCCATAGAAGTCTGTAATACTTATTGTGAATCATCTTGTAGTGCTTAGATAAAATACTGAGAGTCGCTAACTATAAGCACAGTTGTCACATTCTTCAGTGTCGGTTGATTAATTTATGTTTTATATTATAATGCATTATGATATTTTACAGGGCTCTTACAACATGGAAAACTTGACTGTTGAAAAGAAGGAATGTGATGATAAAATTCCAAAAGGAGATTATAAAGTAACGTTCAAATCAGCAACTCCTGATGGCAAATGCATGTATACTACCAACACTTATGTCACTGTTGCTGACCAATAATTCAATGTAAACTTACAAATTTGTCTAAATAAATTCAATTTTACCTCTTCCTAATTCTAAACTCTCATTACACTGAGCAACAAAAATATAATTTTTTTTTCTCAGAAAGAAAAATAGTATTTTTTCTCCTGAATTCAAATATGATGTTGGTTTTTTCTCCATCACGCAAGTGTTTCGAGAGACGGGCATTTATAATAATTTCAAACACTTTCATATATTCTACATTCGTAACTACACAATATTCGAACATTCAGACTCACCTTTGTATTGTAATTGTAAGCCAATGTTTTCCCTTTACAGAGATTTAGGCGCTCTCCCCCTACAGGGAAGAATTTGAACCATACTAATATTAGTTACACTTGTTTTCGTATAGTTGTCATTTTGAGTGGTCCGTGGTCAGCGTTCCGCCTCATACTGACATCTAGGAAACCAAGGTAGTACTAGGACGGGAAAATTCGGTAAATTTTGCTTAGAGGCCTTTTCATTCAGGCTTAAGGATTTTTTACGAGCCTGAAAATCTTCAGACTCGGGACCCACGGCTTAAAGTCCCTCCCGGAGGACTTGCTCCTTGGATTTTTCCGTCCTAAAAAATCCATCGACCCCGGCCGGGTTTGAACCCGCGACCCTCGGGACCAGAGGCAAGAACCATAACCACTAGTCCACAGCGGCCGACTCGGACTCACCTAGAAGAAGTAAGAAATGACGATTTTCTGCTATATTCGCCTGTGGAGCATCCCTCTTGATGGTCCAACAATAATCGGCTAGCATATTAGGATCCATTTGCCTTGATATCTCTTTTCCATAGCTGAAATCTCCTGATGAAAGTGTTCCCCGTGCTCATCGCTCACTGCACCAAGATTTTCCGGGAAGAAATCTAGGTTTCTTAAAAAAAATAATTATTTAAATCCATTAATTGAAATTGAAATAAAAAAACTGTGGGTGATGGAGAAGTTTCGAATACATATTTGAAAACACGATAAAAAATTGCATTAAGTACAACTATTGGTACTCATAAAACAAAAATCATGTTGACCAGTGTAATTAAATGAATCAATTTTACAGATTTTTTAAAAATGGGTTGGAATTTCCTTCCCTTCTGTAGGTTTTGGTTGTGTCCAATGTGCCAGTAAATATAGGCCTGTATCTCTAGTAACCTGCATCCTGCTTGGTATCCTCCTTTCAGAAGGTCAATTCCAAATATACCTGCATTCATCACTATCCTCCTATTAATTTCTTCCACTTCATAAGTTTCTTCACATTTATACCCTTTTCCTGTAAATTTTTCTTTACTGGTTAATCCACTTGTATCATATCAAAGTAAAGAGTGGAAATATAACATCGAAATATGAAATCATAATAAATCAAGCATTACGACAACAATGCCCTCTTTCACACACACTCACTTCAATTTATATATTGATGTGGTTGTCAGACAATGGGAAGTAATAACGGGCTTCCAATATAAAACCGGACCGGTCTCACGTAGTTTCACCCGGCACGCAGTGCTGTCTCTTCCTCCCGCAATTCACCCTGCCTGCCACCCGTCCTTGAACTGTTTCTTACCTTATAGATACTGAAATCCCAAATTGTTGTGCTAATTTCGGTAATGATTTTTATGGTGAACGTTCCAAATTTTCGCCAATTTCGTCTAATTTTTCTTCGGTGAGAACCGTACGCCTTCGCGTGTGTTTCTTATTTTGTACTGAACTAGTGGTCTCAAATTTAGTCACAAGATCGTGGATTGTCGATCTGGAAGGAGAGGAGGTAATTGTCCAGGGAAGTTCCGAATAAATTCCTCGCGAACGCGACGAGCTGATTCGTATTTATAATAACATTTACACACATAAATGCGCTGCTCTAATGTCAGCTGACGTCTCATCTTGTCGAACGATAGTAAACTGACTAGTTCAAGGACGAGCGGCTGGCAGAGTGAAATGCGGACGAGGAGAGGAGAGAGCGCTGCCTGACGGGTCAAACCCCGTGAGGCCGGTCCGGGTTTATATTGGAAGCCCGTTATATTGACTTAGGCTTTCAGGGCCGGAGTTACTATGATGATCTTATAGAAGATTTCCGGGCTGTTGGCCGTGGTCTTGAGGCTTGTAGTTCCCCGACGTTTGGCCAGAGACTGCGTCCGGCATCCTCAAGGGTTGTCTTGAGACTGGCAATTTTGTAGATAACTCTAGTTTTATTCTAGATGTGTTGGAGATGATTTTTTTTATTGACCACTTTGATTTTATCCCAAGCGTGTTGGAAATTAAAATTATATTTAATTGTTTTAGTTCGGATTTCTAATAATGCGTGTTGTTTTAGTGCTTTTAAACTATTATTTATTTTTTAGTTTGGTTTTCTAATAAAGCGTGTTGTTTTAGTTTTTTTAAACTATTATTTTTTTTATTTTTAGTTTAATTGATTGTCATAAACCGGAATCCCATGAAAATGTAATTGCTTAATACTCTTCTAAATAATCCTCCGGGCTGGATTTGAACCAGCAACCTATGGATTACTAAAATTATGTACCACTACAGTCTAACGCTCTACCAACTGAGCTCTTATAACGATTGACTAAAAGTCGATAAGTCCGCAACCTATTATACCGGTTTTTATTTTTTTATTTTCTGATGATTCTGGCCAGGATTTTAGAAAATAAATTATGAAATGATTGTATTGTCATGGGTCCTTTACAAGTATACAAAGTTTCAAGTCGATCCCATGTTTTTAAGTGGTTGAGTGGGTGAAAATCGTGTTCAAATATTCCGTTACATAGATACAGGTCCGTTACATACATAGATAGATACAGGTCAAGCTAATATAAAACGTGTAAAAAGTAATATATGTGCATAGGTCTTCAGTACGAATTCTTGGAGAGAATAAATTCGAAATGAATTATTCTCTTTGGGTCCCAAAAGTATGGTTTTCTCAGAAAAACATTATTTGTATAGAAATGTATTGGTGCATTACTTTAAACTATGGCAAGTATTGGATCGGTTTTCATAGTACATAGGACACGTGTAATAAAACATAATTTTTTCTTTGGTATTTTTAATCGAAATAAAACAACTTTTTGCATTGCTTTTTTTTTATTATTCCATAGTCTGTTTTAGGACAAATTCATATTAAAGAGACGATATGAAATAAACATTTAATTGATATTATGCAAAGGAGTATTGACAACATTACAGATATATTATGCATTCTATTGATAAATACTAAAAGAAAATGTCGTTCATTTCATATCCCTGAAGCAGTGTGTCTAAAATCAGTCCAATACTTACCATCGTTAAAAAAAAAAGAATGTACCAATAAACGTCTGAAAAAAACAGTACGATTCAGACCCAAAAATCACAAGAATTTTTATTATATTTGCCACAATTTCACCAACAGAGGTAACGGTATTACGCCAGTTTTTTCCGTGTATAATGCATAGCTTAAAGTGGCGTAATAGTTACCTCTGTTGGTGAAACCAACCCTAAGTAGTGTTAATCAGTGTCATCATAACTTAGGCCTACATCCTAGATAGAATTCATCGTTAGGTCTGTATATATAAGTTCCAATGACATCCATTGCACTTTTCGTCCTTCAAGTTCTACACTAGGCAGATATATGGCGTTAATGATGATGATGATGATCATTATCATCATCATCATCACTCCAGGGATTAGGCAATTGCCCGTTCCGACTTCATAATGCATCAGCCCAACGTCTTCTAGGTCTTCCAACATCACGTCTTCCTCAAGCTTGATAATTTCTTGCTAACAATGGATATCTCTCCTTACTCATTCCATCCATATGATCAATCCATTTCTGTCTGTAATTCGTGACCTTATCCAATAAAGGATGTACTTTCAATTCTATACATCAATGATATAATAGAAAAATGGAACGAAGAAACAAATAAAGGAATAAAATTAGATAAAACACACTACTTGAAAACATTATTATACGCTGATGACCAAGTAATAATAGGAAATACAGAAGACGAACTTCAAAGGAATATTTTTAAACTACAGAATATATGTGAACAATATAATCTCAAAATATCCATAGAAAAAACTAAGGTAATGGCATTCCAAGGGAAAAATCAAATCAGATCGAAAATAGTAATAGGAAACAAAATCATAGACAGGTGAATCATCTCAATTATCTAGGATGTGACATTTCATTTAATTATGATAATGATATAGGCCTAAATAATAAAATATCAAAATTCCAGGGAATATGTGGTACGATAAAACGATCACTAAATAACAAAACAACAAGAGAGACCCAATTGAAATTTTATAAAATGTTAGCAGTACCGGTACTTCTCTATGGTTCAGAACCCTGGATACATAAAAAACAAGATCTAAGTAGGATAACGGCGGCAGAAATGAATTTTTTGAGATCTGTTAAAGGGTGCACTAAGGAAGACAGAATCAAGAACACAGAAATAAGACAGGAACTTGAAATATTTGCAATAACTGATCAAATAGATACATATAGACAAAAATGGAAGCAACACATAGACAGAATGAATGAAGATAGATATCCAAAACAAATAACAAAACACAAACCTAAAGGCACCCGAGATGTGGGCAGACCTAGAAAGAGATGGGCTGTAGTCGGAACGGGTCAACAGACCTAATCCATGAATGCAGATGATGATGATAACTTTCAATTCTTCTCTTATGTCCTCATATCTTATTAATGACGATTATTTTCAACATATACATCACCTTAGCAGACCATTTGCATACTTGTATTAGATAAGGAGAAGAATGCATATAGTGTGCTAAATGTGTTTCTGTGTATTGTATGTGAGTTGAATGGCGAATAATGATAAAGGTAAGGGAGGAAATAAAACCGGTGTGTTAGCCTACTTCTGTCTAAAAACACATGATGACCGCCAGGCTCAACGTAACCAACCGAAGGACAAAACCGCTGCCAAAAGTAAAACTATCACATGCCTTCTCTTTGTCTTAAAAAAAACTCCTGGCGCGACAGGCCTAGAAGGCCCTTAGCCTATCAGCCGGATGCTGGCCTCACATCCACATGTGTCAATCACAGAGCTAGATGATTATCAGCCAATGTAGGGGTGACATGTGGTCGGCATGTCGAGTCCCCCAACCGTTATAGCAGGTTTTCTCAACTTGGAGCCGCTACTTATTGTAGCTACCCAAATGCCTCACGTTGCTGGATGGATACCGGTCCCATACTGGCCGAAATACCATGAGAAAATGAATTTCCAAATGGAGACTCGAACCATGCTCTGCGCTAAGGCTTCCTGCCTTAACCACTCGGCTACGCCGCCGGACCTTTGTATGAAGAGGGGTGGATGTATATAGAGATGTATCTCCTTCTCCGCTGGGCAGGTAAAAATAAATATCTCTAAAATTGTAAAAAAATAGTTAATCTAGCTAGAAATTTTTTTCCCAGCCATAAAAAAGGAAATACTGATATTGTAAGGACAGAGCAATACCTTATAGTAACAATGGCGATTGCTATTTTATAGAGTATTTCATGGTAATTCAAAATTTTGGATGCTTGGTGTGTAAAAGATAAAATTCGTATGGAGATATCTCTCTGTACACAGGTACCCGAGAAATTTCTCTTTACATACCCATCCGAGATTTTACAAATAAAACTTTCAACCCAGAGTATATTAAATAGATGGAAAAGTTACTTTAATCAGCTATTAAATGTACATACAGAACAGGACATTGAGGAGGATAAGTTACAGACAGCAGAAATGCTAGTCGCAGAGCCAAGTGCATTAGAGGTTGAAATGGCGATTGAAAAATTGAAGATGTATAAAGCATCAGGTTCAGATGAGATCCCAGCAGAACTCATAAAATCAGGAGGAGAAAAACTGATAGACAAAATACGCTTGTTGCTTAGTATGATTTGGGAAAAAGAAGCTCTTCCAGATGAATGGAAGGAATCAATTATCATACCAATTTATAAGAAAGGAGATAAAACTGATTGCAACAACTATAGGGGCATCTCATTACTTTCAACTTCATACAAAATTCTTACAAATATATTAGTAAGCAGACTTACTCCCTACATTGATGACATTGTAGGAGATCATCAATGTGCATTTAAAAGAAACAGGTCTACAACAGATCAGATTTTTAGTATAAGACAGATTTTAGAAAAGAAATGGGAATATAATGGCACTGTACATCAACTATATGTAGACTTCAAAAAAGCATATGATTCAATTAAGAGGGAGAAGTTATATAGTATCCTGCTGGAGTTCGGAATTCCTAAAAAGTTAGTTAGACTTATACGAATGTGTCTAAATGGCTCAAATAGTAGGGTGCGTGTAGGCAAACAGTTTTCAGACACTTTTGAAATCCAGAATGGGCTGAAGCAAGGAGATGCACTATCTCCTCTACTATTTAATTTTGTAGTAGAGCATGCCATTAAATTTTTAGAGAATGAGGAAGGCTTACAACTGAATGGTATTAATAAGCTGTTAGTTTATGCTGATGATGTAGTACTATTGGCCGATAGCGAGGAGATACTGAAGGCCAACACGCACACACTATTGAGTGACACTAAGAAATTGGGACTGGAAGTGAATATCAGTAAAACTAAATATGTGGTCACAGGTAGAAATTCAGTATATAATGGAAATGGACAGCTAATGACAAATGAGGGAAATTTTGAGGAAGTGGCTGAATTCAAATACCTAGGAACAATAATCACAAATAGGAATGAGATGCACAAAGAAATTAAACATAGGCTCAATTCTGGAAATGCATGCTATTATGCATTGCAGAGACTTTTGATGTCCCAACTCCTTTCAAAAAACGTTAAGCAGAAAATATATAAAACTATTATTCTACCAGTTTATATTATATGGGTGCGAAACATGGACTCTTACTTTAAGGGAGGAAAGGAGATTACGAGTATTTGAGAATAAAGTTCTTAGGAAAATTTTTGGACCAAAGAGAGATGAAGAGACAGGTGAATGGAGAAGACTTCATAACAATGAACTACATGGTCTTTATAGGAAGCCAGATATAATAAGAACAGTTAAGTCTCGTAGACTGCGATGGGCAGGACATGTTGCACGTATGGGAAATGAAAGACGTGCATGGAAGCTTCTTGTAGGAAAGCCAGAGGGAAAACGCCCAGTTGGTAGACCAAGAATGAGGTGGGAGAACAACATTAACTATGATTTGAGGGAAGTAGATTATACAGGGAATGATTGGAAAGCATTAGCTCAGGATAGGGATGTATGGAGAGCTTATGTCCGCGCGGCCATGAACCTACGGGTTCAATAGTGCCAGTGAGTAAGTAAGTAAGTAACCCCGTTGGGTATCGAATCTGGTCCCGCGGTTTAAAATCCAATCAGGTGCCATGACTTTTCCAGGAGATAAAAATTCTGAGTTTAACCCTTTTCGGAAAAGAAGGAAACCTGTGGGTCTTGTGATACATATTTAAGTTACTGTAAAAAAAAGAAGTCAGGAAGTAAGAGGCTTCTGATCAAAATGAATCTGAATTTACGCGCCCAACTTCAAACGGCGATAATAATTATTTCACTTAAATAACTAACTCAGTGGCACTATCGAATCCGTAGGTTCATATCCAAGCATACAAAAGCTCTCCATACATCCCTATCCTCACCTAATGTTTTCCAATCATCTGTATAATTAAAAAAAAACTCCAAGCTCGACAGACTTGGAACGCCCTTGGCCTACCATCCGACTTCTGGCCTCACTTCTATATGTGTTAATCGCAGTGATAGATGATCATCTAGCCAGTGCAAGAGTGACATGTGGTCAGCATGTCGGATCCTCCAGCCGTTAAAGTGATTTTCTCAACCTGGAGTCGCTATTTATTGTAGCTACCCAAATGCCTCACGGTCCCATACTGATGAGAAAATTTCTTCCCCCATCTGTATAATTAATTACTCTCAAATCATGGTTAATGTCATTCTACCACCTCATTCTTGTCTGCCTAATGGGCGATTCCCCCTCTGATTTCCATACAGCTTCCGTGTCCCTCTTTCATTCTCCATTCGTGCCATACGTCTAGCCCATCGCAGTTTAAAAGACTTGACTCTTCTATTTATATCTGGTTTCTCATAAAGAAAAAGTAGCTCACTGTTACGTACTGTAATCTTCTCCATTCACCTGTCTGTTCATCTCTCTTTGCTCCAAATGTTTCCCTAAGAACTTTATTCTCAAAATACTCGTAATATTTTCTCCCCCATTAAAGTAAGAATCCATATTTCACATCCATATAATATAACTGGGAGAATAATATCATCTTAAGGCACGACAACTTCAAAAGTGAAAGTTTTGCCTTCTCAACAATCCTCCTCCATACCAATCTGTCTCTTGCCATATTCAAATTAGTCACTTTCATTTTCTTTAGATCGTTCATTGTGTCATCCTCCCATCTGATCTTCGGTCTTCCAACAGCTCTGCATCCTATAGGTTTCCATTTGTAGAGTTTTTTGACCAGTCTCTGATCATCCATTCTTATCAAATTTCCAAGCCAACCAATTCTGAGAGATCGGGGAGAATAACAGTTTTATATATTTTTAGTTTTTTTTTTTTTTGGAGAGAAGTTTTGGATGACAAAAATCTCCGTAATGAATAATAACATCCATTTCCAGAATTGAGTCATCATCATCATCATCCTTCACGGATTAGGCCTTTGCCTGTTCCGATCTCACATCTGTTCAGTCCAGCGCTTTCTTGATCTTCCTACCGATCTTCGTCCTCCATGATTATATATCAATGTAATCTTTCGTATCCTGTCTCTGTCATTCTTTGCAGATGTTCTATTCCAATTGTTCCTGTGTTCTTCTATTTGTTGAAGAAGTGAGTGTATTTTTAGATCCTCTCTAATATTCTCATTTCTAATATTATAAATATATAAGAACAACCTTTCACAGCTCATAAGAATCTCATTTCGACTGCGTGAATTTTACTTTTTTTCTTTTTCCTTCAGGACCCAGTTGAGTCTATGTTTAATTACATTATGCACCTCATTCCAGCTAAATTAACATTTTAAACTAGGAACTACCATTGTAGACATAATTATGTTTGCAGACGATCAGGTCATATGTCCAGAATCAGATAATTAATTAGGCCTACAAAATGCCACACTACTGCTGAAGAAAATCGTGGAGAAATATAATCTCTAGATTTCAACGAAGAAAACAAAAACAATGGCCTTTCGGGGAAAACATGCAGTTTAATCGAAAACAGTTTTTGAACGATGAAATTATCGAACAAGTACAGAGTTTTAAATATTTAGGATGTCACGTATCTTACTATTGGGAAAATGATATACATGAAAAAAATATATAAATTTCAAAGTATCTGTGAGACTGTTAAAAGAACACTACAAACAAAACAACAGAAACAACACTAAAGTTGTATAAGGTAATGGCAGTTCTCATTGTGATATGTGGATCAGAGAATTGGGCCATGAATAGATCAGACAGAAGATTACTAGAAACATCAGAGATGAAGTTCCTCAGATACGTTGCAGGATATACTCTAAGAGACCACATTCCTAGTGAAACAATTAGGCAAGAACTCAAAATTTTTAATCTAAATGAAAAAAATACAAAACTATAAACAAAAATGGCATGAAACATATTTTAAGAATGGACTCATCTAGGCTAACAAAACAAGCACTGTTGTACCAATCTCAAGGCTATAGAGATGTGGGACGTCCTAGAAGACGATGGGAAGATGAATTCTGAGAGCGGAACAGGCCGACGGCCTACCATGAATATGGTGATGATATCATTCCTAAATATTGTTCCTAGGTATTTGAATTCAACCACTTCTTAAAAATTTCCCTCATTTGTCATTAAATGTCCATTTACATTGTAATGTATTTCTATGTGTGACGATTTATCTCAGCTATTGAAGAGAATTGATTGTTGATTAAATAAACAGTAATTACCTCATTCCGTCATAACTATTTTGGTATGAATAGGTACCATAAAAAAATGTGTACGGTTGCAACCTTGCTGGCATGTGTCATAGTTGAATGAATTTTGTGTAATTGTTTTATATTACAGAGTCATAGATTGTGCTTATATAATCAACTACAGAGAGGAAATAAGGAAGTACGGTGAATACCCTGTTGAAAGCAGACACACAGACACATCGTTCTCTATGCACATTACGTTCAAAATGACGAACAAGATCAGTGCAGTATTTCTGTTGATTCTCACACACAACCAGATATCAGTAAGTATTACTATAGCCGGCTCGTTTTAAAACGCAGAAAGCTGAATTGCGTGCGATAGCGATAGAAAATAATATGATAACGTTGACACTTGCTGATTTCCATATCGCTCATGGTGTGCAAAAGTGGCACATTTAAATTTCTTAACTTCCTAGAAAACTGCATTAAAAAAATAACCTAGTGGCACACTATTTAACATCTTAATGTCGATGACTTTCATCTTCTTCCTGTAAGCCCTTGTTACTTCAACGCTCTCCCTATAAAAAAAGTAAAGTGATCCCACTACAGGTCATAGGAGACCCTTGGGTTGGTAGGAGGTTAAGGCTCCCACTTTTTCTAGACAATCGGCACTTGATGTCAGCCGGGTTGTCAGCCCTGCGTGACGGCCGCCTTTACCCCCAGAACAAGCGTCTTGTACTCATTTCCGTTAGAGGCTGAGTCGACCCAGGGTCGTGGTGCCACCAAATGGTTGGGTCAGTTTAAAAATCCTGACCCCCCCACCAGGACTTGAACCCTCGAATTCCGGTTTGTAGCGCACTGCCTTAAACACTACGCTACGGCAGAGGGAAGAAATTCAACCATACTTATTTAGTTACACTTGTTTTCGGATAGATGTCATTGAGTGACCCGTGACCAGCGTTCCGCCTCATACTGACATCTAGAAACCAAGGTAGTACTAGGATGGAAAAATTTTATAAATGTTGCTTAGAGGCTTTTTTGTTCAAGCTCAAGGGGGACCCATGGCTTAAAATCCCTCCCCGAGGATTTACACCTTGGATTTTCCATCGACCCCCGGCCGGGTATGAACCCGCGACCCTCGGGGCCAGAGGCAAGGAGCATAACTGCTAATCCACCGCGGCAATGCGGAATATATTTTTTTTTTCCGCACGAATAATGACATAACGCAAATTACGTCAATTTACAACTTGTGTCACTATTGCATGCCTATGAGCTACATAAAAACGAATTCTCATCTTATCTTCCTCCTCTAGACATGTGGATGAAGGAAATAGTGTTTAATGTAAAGTAAAGTGATCCCACAACAGACCCGGAGGCCCTTGGGGTAGTAGGAGGTTAGGGCTCCCACTTTTTCTAGACAATCGGCACTTTATGTCAGCCGGGTTGTCAGCCCTGCGTGACGGCCGCCTTTACCCCCAGAACAAGCGTCTGGTACTCATTTATGTTAGAGGCTGAGTCGACCCCAGGGCCATAGTGCCGCCAGAGGGTTTGGGTCAGTTTAAAAATCCTGACCCCAACGGGACTTGAACCCTCGACCCTCCGGCTTGTAGCTCAGTGCCTTAACCACTACGCTACGGCGTTATATATTTATCTATACTGTTGACAGTTAAAGTTCGTGTTTTGTATTTCTACAATTTCCACCGCTGTGGTCTCGAGGTAGCGTGCTGCCTTGTCACGCAGCGGGCCCGCGTTCGATCCCCGGTCGGGACAAGTTTCCTGGGTGATGGTTTATTTCGGGGTTTATCCTCACCTATAAGACAAATGTCAGGAAACTTTAAGGCCCAAATGGTCCCCCAACATCATCTGGCTATAATTATCACCATTAACATATTCATTAAGTTTAGGATCGTGTAATTTGGTCTGATGAATGCAAAATGAATCTCATCGGATCAAATGGTATAATAAGGTTTGGAGGAAACCCAATACTGCTGATGATAAGGTGAATACTCTTCCGACTGTGAAACACGCAGGAGGTTCAGTTAAGATCTGGACCTGTAATGTCTTCCAGCGGGGTTGGAAACCTGCACTTCATTGACGGAATAAAGGATAAGTTAATGTTATTCTCCCACCTCATTCTTAGTCTACCAACTGGGCGTTTTCCCTCTGGTTTTCCTACAATAAGTTTCCATGCACATCTTTCATTCCCCATACGCGCAACATGTCCTGCCCATCGCAGTCTACGAGACTTAACTGTTCTTATTATATATATGGCTTCCTATAAAAACCATGTAGATAATTGGTATGTAATCTTCTTCATTCATCTGTCTGTTCATCTCTCTTGGTCCAAAAATGTTCCTAAGTACTATATTCTCAAATACTCGTAATCTCATTTCCTCCCTTAAAGTAAGAGTCCATGTTTCGCACCCATATAATAGAACTGGTAGTATAATAGTTTTATATATGCCTATTTTCAATTTAACATTTTTTTAAAGGTGTTGTCTGTTTGTTTGTCCTTTATACTCTGCCATACCGTTCATTCGATTGTGATGGGGCTTTCGCAGAATGTTCAGAAGTTTCCCGAGAAGGTTTTAGGCTATAAAAGGATTAATTAAATATGGATTTTCATCAAATAAACATCCGTTCAATTGATTATAAAAGAATTGTAATACTCAACCCGTTCACCCTTAAAATTTACCCTTTGTAATGAAAAACGTAAAAAAAAAGTAGCTTCTTGGACGCTTAAATGGCTTATGCTGCATAAAGCATACCAAATAGCCTACATCAAATTAGTGTGCATAGAGTTGAATATCTCAAAAAACCCTACAAAAATTCCGCGACAGCTTATGTTTACCTTTTACGGATAACTCACAATAACCATTTTTGTCTTTCATTGATGCCAAGAAATTCGGGATAAGCAGCGCACGGCGGGTATTTTTTTACGGATAACTCATAATAACCATTTTTATCTTTCAGCTCATTGATGCCAAGAAGATCGCGATACGTAGATTCCTGGGCAACACCAAGTAATCAGCACGGGATATCTAAAATAATTACGATATAAAGTTTTAATTATTTTTCTTATTACTTATTCGTCCACCGCTGTGGACGCAGAGGACCCGGGTTCGATTCCAGGTCGGGACAGGCTCCTGCATGAAGTTTTTTTCGAGGTTTTTCCTCACCTGTAAGACAAATGTCAGGAAGCATGAAAATGCTATGATTTCAGTGAAAGACCTGCCGTCGGGCATAAAAACACATTTAATTTATGTAGGCGTAGCAGCGCTCGCCGGGTATTAACTAGTGTATTATATTTAACATTGAGATCTGTTTATGCGGACTTCTGATTTACAGGGATGTAAACACCACATAACAAATATTGAAATCGGCTGTAAAAATGATGAGTATTTCGGAGAATCTACTGTATCTGTAACCGACGATGGTGCTAATGCCATATTTAGCAGCAACACCGTAGTTATCAAGGATCTACCAGACGATATCCAGGTACATATTTTCAAATGAATTTAAACATGACTATTTAACTCATGGCCCAAATGGGAGTCAACGACCAATCACGTTTCAATGATTTATGTTGTACAACCTATCACAGTCGTGTTTCACGAAATATTATCAATGTTAAATTTACCACATTAAAGAAAGCTCCTCCTTTTTAATATTCTGAACAGGTCTGACCATTATTTTGCAGTGACTGATCCTGCAAGAAATACGGCTACCAGATTGTATATATAATGCATAGATGTTAACACATAGCGCTTGCAGGTGTTACTATAAAAAAAAGTTGTAGCAATTTATTATACCACCAAAAAAATAAATCACTGTTTGCACTTTCTTAAATGTATTTTTTCCCAGGTAATAATCCAGAAAAATATAATTGTCATATTTACATCATACGACATCAGAAATGAATTAATATACAGTTGATGTGTTTCATTTTTTCTCCACTAGAGAGCATTCTTACAATATTGCGTTCCTTCGGCAATAAATAGTATGATCTGGTTGCAATGATAAATAAAAGGAGCAGATGAAGCGTACCTAACGTTGTCATTTGTTTTCAAACATTGCCATTTACATTAAATATATAAATATTTTAAAATAACTATAGTTAAATAATGATTTGTGAGTAAACAGCTTAATTTTATTCGTTAAATAGTCCTAACAAATGCCACTCTTGATTTCCAAATTCTCTACATAAATTCACTCCTCACTTCGTGAGTCGCGAATTTATCGATAATTGGAAATCACTCTTGGCATTACTTATGAAAATACAGGAATATCCTGCGAGGAACTTCATCAAGAATACTAAAGTAAAAATAGTAATACAGTAGTATTATCAATATTTCTACCTAATGTCTTATATAGCTCTGTTACGTTTCCGTTACCGATTGCAGAAGTAGGAAGAGGGACATAGAGGGGGGTGCTTTGTACAGATCAGGTCAGTAGGAATGAATCGCTGCTGTATTAAATTCGCTACGGGATTCGTCCTTTCATGATACGCGTATATACGAGACAGGCTACGTTGGACTATTTAACTCATGCCACAAATGTTAGTCAATGACCAATCACGTTTCAATGAATGTTGTTTTACAACCAATGACAGTCGTGTTTCACCTCGGTCTTTATCGATTCTCTTTATCAGCTCCTGCTTTTGTGACAAAGAAAGCTCCTCCTTTTTAATGTCAAAGCATTATTTTTCTCCAACAAATACATTGAATATAGCAAATAATGAAAAGATTCCTTGATTTTACTGAGTTGTTTACTAAAAAAATAAATGAATAACCCGTAATGTTGATTATGATATATAGTTTGATGTGTTTCATTATTTCTCCACTTGGGTGCACTCTTTCAATATTGCGATCTTATTTGGCAACAAATAATATGATCAAGCAGCAGTGAATGAACATAACCTCACATTTCTGATTTGTTTTCAAACATCGCCGTTTACATTAAATATATAAATATTTTAAAATAACTATAGTTAAACAATGATTTGTGAGTAAACAGCTTAATTTTATTCGTTAAATAGTCCTAACAAATGCCACTCTTGATTTCCAAATTCTCTAGATAAATTGGAAATCACTCGTGGCATTACTTATGAAAATACAGGAATATCCTGCGAAGAACTTCATCAAAAATACTAAAGTCTTCTTCTTCACTTCCTGGTTTAGGCAAGAGTTGCCTGATCAAAAATAGTAATAGTATTTATCAATATTTCTACGTAATGTCTTACATAGCTCTGTTACGTTTTCGTTACCGATTGCAGAAGTAGGAAGAGGGACATAGAGGGGGGGGGGTACTTTGTACAGATCAGGTCAGTAGGAATGAATCGCTGCTGTATTAAATTTGCTACGAGATTCGTCCTTTCAAATTACGCGTATATACGAGACAGGTTACGTTGGATAATCTTTAGACAGCGCTGTACTGAACAGTCTGATGTTTATCTCTAACCGTGTCCTCTAGTCAAAACACAACAGCATTGCGACTCTGGTCCGTAAGCAAAACGTGAAATAGCTGTATAGGTCAATATACAAGCGATAGATTGATTACAGTTTATTAATTTCTATATTTTTTTCATGTACTGTAGATTGGAGATGTTCTTTTCCTTTGAGTATAGGCCTATACTCTTTTATTAATTTTAATTATCTATAACTTTATTTCGTTATTAGTTCTTCTTCTTCTTCGGCTTCTTCTTCTTCTTCTTCTTCTTCTTCTTCTTCTTCTTCTTCTTCTTCTTTAGTAGGCGACTACAACCTCATCGAAGTTTTGGCCTCCTCAACAATTTTTCTCCACCTAGATCTATCCTGGATACAGACTGGTCAATTTCCAATCTTCATTTCCAATATATGTTTTTTATATCATCCTGCTATCTGTTTTTTGGGCGTCCAGCTGCTCTTGTGCATATTGGTTTCCACTGGTATATTCTTCTTACAAGCTTGTCTTCCTGCGTTCTATATATATGTCCAAACCAGCGCAGTCTTTGAGCTTTAATGTGGTTTATTATATTTTTATTTCGTATTAGTCATTTAATTCAGAGTTCATTCGTATACGCCATGTGCCATCACTTTCTCTAATTGGTCCAAAAATTCTCCGTAAGATCTTCCTTTCAAAGATTAATAGTTTTTGTTTATCAGACTCCTTCAGTACCCACAGCCATAAGTTACAATCGGTCTTATTACTGTATTATACAGTTTAACTTTAGTTAATCTGAAGACAAGTTTACTTTCGAATAGTATTCTATTTGCACAGTAAGCTTTATTGCCCAAAGAAATTATTTCATCAATTCCTTCCTCTATACGATAGATATTATTAATATTGTTAATTTTTATTGTTAAAACAGGACTTAGGCGGGGAGATGCCTTATCGACTATTTTGTTTGTGTTTTGGAGAAAGCAATAAGAAATATTGAAGTGAACAAAAATGGAACATTTTTTTAATAGGTCAATTTATTACCTAGCATATGCAGATGACCTTGTTATATTTGGACGCTCTACAAAAGTAGTGGAAGAAGCATTAAAACAACTAAAGCAAGGGTCTTGGAAGACAGGATTAGTCATAAACGAGGATAAATCAAAATATGTGAGAATATCAAGAGTAGAAGTAAATCCAATCTCATATGTAGTCCTAGATGGTTAGACATTTGAGAAAGTTGATTCTCTAATCTAATATATAAAAATAAATGTTTGTTTGTTCGTACTTTATGCGCGGCCATACCATTGATCCGATTGTGATGGGGCTTTTTGCAAAATGTTCAGGAGATTCCCGGGATGAACATAGGCTATACGAGAGTTGTGATACTCAAATCCTACACCTTTAAAAATCTCCCTTTGTAGTAGAAAACGTGAAAAAAGTAGCTCTTTGGACGCTTAAATGGCTTACGCTGCCTAAACCATAACAAATACACAAAATTAATGTACACAGAATTGAATATCTCAAAAAGCTCTACAAAAAAAAGTCCGCGACAGCATATGTTAATCTCTTACGGATAACTCACAATAACCATTTTTGTCTTTCATTGATGCCAAGAAGATCGAAACAAATTCCTGTGCAGGCATAGCAGCACATGGCGGGTATTCTTTTACGGATAACTCACAATAACGAATGTTGTCCTTTAGCTCATTTATGCCAAGAAGGTCGAGATAGATGATCAGAGACTGGTCAAAAAACTCTACAAATGGAAACCTATAGGAGGCAGAGCTGTAGGAAGACCGAAGATCAGATGAGAGGATGACACAATGAACGATCTAAGGAAAATGGAAGTGACTAATTTGATTATGGCAAGAGACAGATTGGCATGGAGAAGGAGGATTGTTGAGAAGGCCAAAACTTTCACTTTTGAAGTTGTCGTGCCTTAAGATGATGATGATGAGGTCGAGATAAGTGGATTCCCGGGCAACATCGGGTAATCAGCACGGGGAATCTTAAAATAATTACGATATACATTTATAATTATTTTTCATTTTACTTATAGGGCCTATTTACATGAAATTTACATTGCAACTTTGAGATTCTATCCCACTGTGCCACCTACATAAATTCAAATCAAAACATTGATTAAAGAAACACAATTTATTGTTGCAGTATGTGAATAGACCTAATTACTTTAGAGTAACATAGGCCTGCGTGTTGATTTTTTCAAAAAAGTGAGAAATACCTTAAAATGAAGTGAGAAGTTTTGCTCAATGAACCTAAAATCGCCATATTTGCAATGTCAAATATGTATTAGTCATTACAACGTTTATTATATCAGCTTAATTTGACCGCAATTGAATTTAACATATCTAACAAAAAAAAGAAAGCTATGATAAATTCTAGATATCCGATACGTTTTTAATTAGTTATGAATGATCATATAATGGAACAAGTGTCTGAATTCCAATAGTTAGGTAGTAATATAACTAGCTATACAAGTTTGAAAAGACGAAGTATCTTATCAAGTGAATAAAGCTAATAGAATTGCAGGATGCTTCCGAGATACAATATGGCAAAAAAAAACTATTTGAGAAATTATGCCAAGATAATAATTCACAAATCAGTAGACCAAAAATTGGCATATTTAGCTGAGACCAGATCTGATACGTCGGTGACTAAGCGCATTTTCGAAATAAGTGAGATGAGGATTCTGTGAAACAACCGCGAATAAAACAATTATGGGATAGAGTATGAAGTGAAGAGATTAGAATGGAATTACATATAGATAAAATAACTGATCGGATATTAGACAGAAAACAAGAATGGAATGACCAAGTAGGTCGTATGCAAGATACATGAATAGTCAAGATGGCTAAAGAGGACAGAACGAACAAATAAAAGATGGAAGGATGAGTTAAGATAGAAACAATTTATTGAAGAACAGGCAATCCGCCTACATGAAAAGAAGAAGAAGAAGAAAAATAAGTTTATTGGTCTCACAGCCTCAATAAACTATATAAGTTATAATATAATATTAATAATATGAAGGAAATACATTTTTTGCCGATAGATTAATTAAATTACCAAAATTATTTCACTAGCAGTAGGCTATATGAAGGAATAATTTGATAGTGACTATAAACTACAAAATCATAAAAGTTTAAAACTCTTCAAATGTCAAATAAAGCTATGATTGTTATCATTAATTTACATTAATAGGCCTCTAAAAGAAAAAAAAAATAATCGATGCTAAATTTGGCGCGCGGTGTTGCTAAGAATCCGACATTGTGACATAGTGGACAATTGTAGATAAAATGAAAATAAACTCACCTCATACAAGCGTCCTAGCCGATTCATCAGACTGACTGGTTATCACTTAAATCACATCATAACACAATAAATTATCACTAAAACAAAATGTACGTAATTCACGGCATTAATAAAACTATATTTTAATTCACGTCACATCTAAATTAACGCACATTATATATTATTTTTACATCGCGTAAACCGCATTAGAATTACTACAATCACCATTATCTCGCACGGAGAGGGGATGCTAGTATTGCCAACGTCTGTATCTCAAACTCGCTAACGTAGTATTAGTTAAGTGACACCAACGGCCGCTAAACAAAATGTATGAGCAAAATATTAAAATAAACTGAAATTTTCACATGTTATAGGGCCTGTGGTCTCGGGATGGCGTCGCTGCCTTTTACGCAGCGGGCCCGGGTTCTATCTCCGATCGGGACAAGTTTCCTGGGTGATTTTTTTTTTCCGCAGTTTTTTTTTCTTCATTCGTATGACAAATGTCAAGAAACTTTAAGGCGCAAACAGTCCCTGAATCATCATAATCATCATTATATTCGCCATATGTTTCGTCTTAATGCTGTGTCGTCTCGGAGCGGCCCTGACATTGAGCTTGTTCACTCATACGGGGAGGCCCTCCATGTCCTTGTGAGGCCTATGTGACCCAGAGTTTAAAATCCCTCTCCGACAGGTCATGCCAGTGTAAGTCCCGGATGGTGTGTGGCAAGTAAAAGAATCCATAAAGTTAGAGATCAAACTGCAATAATGGAATGGAACATAATGTGTTTTTTTTTAATCTAGCGACTTAATAATAATAATAATAATAATAATAATAATAATAATAATAATAATAATAATAATAATAATAATAGCTTTATTTTATCTGTCAGAGTTAAGGCCTTGTCTGCCACTCAGCCAGGTTTTTTAAAATTCAAAAAAAAATAGTCTTACATCAAAATTACAATATGCATAAACGATTACATGTTATAAATACAATACAATTAATATTTATAATATATTTTGATTTATTCTAGATTTAACGAATTAAATATAATATGAACTATATATATATATATATATATATATATATATATATATATAACGAGAAAAAGATTATTAATGACATAGTATAAATTTAAATAAATAGAGAAAAATTAATTATTAGACAACAGGTAACTGTATAAGCGTGACTTAAAAGTGCCAGGTGTGCGGCAACCCCTGATATCTTGAGGATGGAAAATTCCAGGAGCGGGGAAAGGCTACTGTGAAGGAAGTAGAATAAGAGGAAGTGCTATGAAGAGGAATTGTTAGCAGACTGTTATCTTGTGACCTAGTGTCAATATTGTGGTAAGAGGATAACTTCTCAAATCTGGACGCCAGGTAAGTATATAGGAGTGTAGGAATTCAGAAGCTTGAAAAGTAGTGAAAGAGAGTGCAATTTACGTCTGACAGTAAGACGGAGCCAAGAGAGATTATTTAAGTGTTCGGAAATATAATTAAGTATACAAAGAAAATACAGGCATAAAATGGTCAATTTAGAATCATCCATCAAAGATCTAGCCATATTACTCGTTGTTATATATTAATAAAAATGTATCCGAACTTCTACGTGGCGATTTTCTGTTTAATTTGTTCGTTCTATGTTACAGTGTTCTATGGAAGCGTACTATAAGGATGAAACTGGAGAGTGGAAACTAATGCCAGATTATTTTCCAAAAGGTCCATGCTGCAAGCTTATAAATGAGAATGAAGCTTTCGAGAAAATTAGAGATCATCCCGTGATTAAAGATAATTGTCCAGCAAAAATGGTAATTATATGCCAAAAGAATGAATAAAAATTCCGAAACAAGCCCCACCATTACGCAAAGCGCAGATTTTGATGGGATCGGGAAGATAAGACACTTTCTACCACTCAGTTCTTAAAGCAAGAGGCGTAACTTAAAGAAGTAATTTAGTAAGGTCTTCATTATGCCCCTCGTTTGTGGCGACAATTTTAAAAGAAGTAATTATTTTCCCATATTGTGGCGATGTTTTGAGGCAGCTAACTCTCTTCATGCCCGATGTTGTATTAACATTTTGAAGGATTGGTGTCCCAAAAAGAATTACTGGTTCAGGTTGGGTTTAATTTTCGGTAGAGCTGGTTCTCTTCTCAAGGTCAGAAGTTGGTACACAAGATAGGAAACACTTTAAAAATCACTAATAACTGATTATTGTAGAAATAGTTATAAATTTATTCAATTTGTAGGTTCCCAGCAGATTAAGTAAATTTAAGTGGTATTTTTCTTCACTGTCAATTAAAATTAAATGATTTTCTTTTATTGAATCAACTATTCTTCTTGTATTAAATAACACATTTTATCAGGAGAGCTGTTATTGCTTCTATCCTTGATGAAAGTTATATGCTGAATGACCAGTGTAATTATTTTTTTATTTTAAAGAACATTATTACATCACATGATTTTATATTTAAATTCTATTGGTTAATGGTCCATTAAATACCAGGTTTAAATTTGATTTGTTAAATCAAAAAGTTAATTGTTTTAACATCCAATCAGAATTTAGTATACTTTTATTTAAAAATATTAAGTTAAGCAGGTGTTCTTATTACAGTTTTAACAGAAAGCTTATATTATTTCTTGACAACAACGACTAAAGACACAATTTTAAAAGCATTATTTAGAAAGACTGTTATGTAATACAATTTCTTTAATTTTTACTGAGACATTTTTATTCAACAATGAACAACAATTAATTATTTAGATGTTTTTCTTTATTTAAATTATATTTAAATATTAAAAGAATTTTAAAGTATAAAATTATTAACTTTAACTTTCATATTTATTATTATATTAAAATCCTGCTATAAACTCTATTCTATAAAATTAATTAGATTCAATTAAGCCAAAAAAATCGGAGGGAAATTCTCTGTTAAAAAAAAAGCTTTAAAAGATTACAAGATTTAATTGTTTTGCGTACTGAACCAACTTGTTGTAACTTGATGTACTGATATTTCCGAACTCTTCTGGGTTCTCAAGATTTGAAACGTAAAAGAACTGCAAGCCTAAATAAAAAAAAGCCTTCTTTGCAAAATTTAGATCTAACCGACCATCACCCATCCAAAAATATGACCTTAGTTAATTAACTACTTACTTACTTACTTACTCACTGGCATTATCGAACCCGTAGGTTCATGGCCGCGCGAAAATAAGCTCTCCACACATCCCTATCCTGAGCCAATGCTTTCCAATCATTCCCCGTATAATCTACTTCCCTCAAATCATAGTTAATGTTGTTCTCCCACCTCATTCTTGGTCTACCAACTGGGCGCTTTCCTTCTGGCTTTCCTACAAGAAGTTTCCATGCACATCTTTCATTCCCCATACGTGCAACATGTCCTGCCCATCGCAGTCTACGAGACTTAATTGTTCTTATTATATCTGGGTTCCTATAAAGACCATGTAGTTCATTGTTATGTAGTCTTCTCCATTCACCTGTCTGTTCATCTCTCTTTGGTCCAAAAATTTTCCTAAGTACTTTATTCTCAAATACTTGTAAGCTCCTTTCCTCCCTTAAAGTAAGAGTCCATGTTTCGCATCCATATAATATAACTGGTAGAATAATAGTTTTATATATTTTCAGCTTAACGTTTTTTGAAAGGAGTTGGGACATCAAAAGTCTCTGCAATGCATAATAGCACGCATTTGCAGAATTAAGCCTATGTTTAATTTCTTTGTGCATCTCATTCCTATTTGTGATTATTGTTCCTAGGTATTTGAATTCAGCCACTTCCTCAAAATTTCTCTCATTTGTCATTAGCTGTCCATTTCCATTATATACTGAATTTCTACGTGTGACCATATATTTAGTTTTAGTGATATTTACTTCCAGTCCTAATTTCTTAGTGTTACTCAATAGTGTGTGCGTGTTGGCCTTCAGTATCTCCTCGCTATCGGCCAGTAGTACTACATCATCAGCATAAACTAAAAGCTTATTAATACCATTCAGTTGTAAGCCTTCCTCATTCTCTAAAGATTTAATGGCATGCTCTAGTACAATTAACTACTAGATGATAAATTTACAGAAAACAGAATATATGTGTTTGGTAAAGGATGTAGATGACCTCATACTTAAAACAGGGAAAATAAAAAAATGTGAATTTTTTAAATACCTTGGGTCAATAAATACAAGTTTAGGTACCTGTGAGAGAGATGTACAGACTAATAAAATTGCAATGGCAAAAAATGCAACTAAGACATTACATGGAGTAATTTGGACAAAAATATTACAAAGGAAACTAAAGTGAAAATGTATAAGAGCATAATACAGAATATTTTGTCATATGGAAGTGAAACTTGGTCTTTGACGGAATTACAAAAGAATAAAATTAGAACAGTTGAATTTAATTATTTTAGAAGAAGCCTCCAAAAAACAAGACAGGATAAAATAAGAAATGAATTCCTTTGGAGAGAAATGAATGTCACCACATCGGTTGTTAAGAGGGTTGAAAATCAAACGCTTAAATGGTATGGCCATGTACAAAGAATGGAAAATGAAAGATGGCCAAAAAAATATATAACAATGGTCACCCCCTCGAGAAATAAACTTGGCAGACCAAGATGGAAA
This sequence comes from Diploptera punctata, assembly GCA_030220185.1. Lineage (NCBI taxonomy): Eukaryota > Metazoa > Arthropoda > Insecta > Blattodea > Blaberidae > Diploptera > Diploptera punctata. Next base: position 27,843 of record JASPKZ010005945.1, read on the forward strand.
TGGAAAACCTACGTCAGAACTATAATGGATGATAGGAATTTAGAAGAGGGAGATTGGAATGATAGAGATAAATGGAAACTGAAGACGGCAAACCTATAAGTGGGGGAAAGCCGAAGAAGAAGAACTACTAGATGTCTCATAATGGTGATGTGCTAACCACATGTCACTCGTTGGCACCTGTAGGTAAATAAGCGTAATTAAAAATAGCCTGGTTAAGAAACTCCCGCTAGGGAGTACCCACGTACCCACGCGCGACGTATCATCATCATCATCATCTTCAGGACGACAACTTCAAAAGTGAATGTTTTGGCCTTCTCAACAATCCTCCTCCATGCCAATCTGTCTCTTGCCATATTCAAATTAGTCACTTTCATTTTCGTTAGATCGTTCATTGTGTCATCCTCCCATCTTATCTTGGGTCTTCCAACAGCTCTGCCTCCTATTGGTTTCCATTTGTAGAGTTTTTTTGACCAGTATCTGATCATCCATTCTTATCAATGTCCAAGCCAACCAATTCTGAGAGATCTTATACGGTTTACTATGTTCTGATTTTTGATTAATTGTTTAGTTCGTTATTTGTTTTGATTCTCCAACAGTTATCAGTTCCTCTATTTGGTCCAAATATTCTTCTTAAAATTTTTCTTTCAAAAATTAGTAATTTTTGTTTTATTGTTTCTTTTAGGACCCAAGTTTCACAAGCATATGTAACTACTGGTCTAACGAGTGTTTTGTATAACCTTAGGGTATATAAATTGTTATCATTATTATTATTGATTGATTGATTGATTGATTGATTGATTGATTGATTGATTGATTGATTGATTGATTGGCCGCGGTGAACTAGTGTTTATACTCCTTCCCTCTGGTCCGTCACGAGAGTCGCGGGTTCAAACCCGGACGGGTCGATGGAATTTTTAGGATGGAAAAATCCAAGGAGCAAGTCCTCTGGGAGGAACTTTAAGCCGTGGGTCCGAAGTCTGGAGATTTTCAGGCTCGTAAAAGATCCTTAAGCCTGAATAAAAAGGCCTCTAAGCAAAATTTACCGAATTTTCCCATCCTAGTACTATGTTGCTTTCCTAGATGCCACTATGAGGCGGAAAGCTCACTTCGGGACACTCAATGACATCTATCCGAAAACAAGTGTAACTAAATTAGTATAGTTGAATTTCTCCCCTGTAGGAGGAAGCGAATAAATCTTGGTGAGAGAGAAAAAGGCCTACAAGAAATATTATTATTATTATTATTATTATTATATTATTATTATTATTATTATTATTATTATTATTATTATTATTATTATATTGCAGGGCACTTACAACATAAAGGACATGGTTTTTGAAAAGAGAAAATGTGTTGAATACACACCGAATGGAGAATACAAAGTGATGTTCAATCAGAGAATGTCAATGGAAACTGCATGTATACCACCAACACATATATCACTGTCACCGACGAATGATTAAATTTAAATATGAAAATTCATCTAAAACAATGTAATATATTCACTTAATGTTAACCTGCAATAGAATAAAACGCATATTCTACAAAACCAAATTGGAATTTCCTTTCTTCCTGCAACGAATATTTCTACTTTTTTTTATAACTTGAATGTCGTGAATAAAACACGATCTATGCCCGTGAATTTTAAGTAAATAAAACTTAACATTTGAGATGCTATCAATAACAGCAGTGTTAGTTTATGCTGACTATTTAACTCATGCCCCAAATGGGAGTCAATGACCAATCACGTTTCAATGATTTCTGTATTACAACCAATCAGAGACGTGTTTCACGAAATAATTATCAACGTTAGGATTATCATATATTAAGCAAAGCTCCTCCTTTTTAATATTCTGAACAGGTCTGACCGTTATTTTTGCAGTGACTGAGCCTATAACAAATACGGCTACCAGATTGTATATAATAGTGCTTACATGTCAACATTTGTAGCAATTGATTATACCACCAAAAAAAGAAACCACTGTTTGCACTTTCTTAAATGTATACGACATCAAAAATGAATTAATATACAGATTGATGTGTTTCATTTTTTCTCCACTAGAGAGCATTCTTACAATATTGCGTTCCTTTGGCAATAAATAGTATGATCTGGTTGCAGTGATAAACAAAAGAAGCAGTAGAAGCGTAGGCTACCTATCGTTTCTCATTAGTTTTCAAACATCACCGTTTACTTTAAATATAAAAATATTTTTAAATAACTGTAGTTAAATAATGATTTGTGAGTAAACAGCTTTATTTTATTCGTTAAATAGTCCTAACAAATGCCACTCTTGATTTCCAAATTCTCTAGATAAATTCACTCCTCACTTCGTGAGTCGTGAATTTATCGATAATTTGGAAATCACTCGTGGCATTACTTATGATGATGTACTACTGGCCGATAGCGAGGACATACTAAAGACAACACACACACACACACACGCACACACTATTGAGTAACACTAAGAAATTAGGACTGGAAGTAAATATCAGTAAAACTAAATATATGGTCACACGTAGAAATTCAGTATATAATGGAAATGGACAGCTAATGACAAATGAGGGAAATTTTGAGGAAGTTGCTGAATTCAATTCCTAGGAACAATAATCACAATAGGAACAATAATCACAAATAGGAATGAGATGCACAAAGAAATTAAACATAGGCTCAATTCTGGAAATGCATGCTATTATGCATTGCAGAGACTTTTGATGTCTCAACTCCTTTCAAAAAACGTTAAGCTGAAAATATATAAAACTATTATTCTACCAGTTATATTATATGGGTGCGAAACATGGACTCTTACTTTAAGGGAGGAAAGGAGATTACAAGTATTTGAGAATAAAGTACTTAGGAAAAATTTTGGACCAAAGAGAGATGAACGGACAGGTGAATGGAGAAGACTACATAACAATGAACTACATGGTCTTTATAGGAAGCCAGATATAATAAGAACAGTTAAGTCTCGTAGACTGCGATGGGCAGGACATGTTGCACGTATTGGGAATGAAAGACGTGCCTGGAAACTTCTTGTAGGAAAGCCAGAAGGAAAACGCCCAGTTGGTAGACCAAGAATGAGGTGGGAGAACAACATTAACTATGATTTGAGGGAAGTAGATTATACAGGGAATGATTGGAAAGCATTAGCTCAGGATAGGGATGTATGGAGAGCTTATGTCCGCGCAGCCATGAACCTACGGGTTCGATAGTGCCAGTGAGTAAGTATCAATAATAGCAGTATGTGCAATCATATCGAAAACATCAAATAAAGGAAATTGGAAAACAAAATATCATAGGGGCCATGCAAGATGATATTAGGCTACAGGCAAACATACTAAGCTTCTTTTTATTTATGTTTATTAACTCTACACAGTTACGCCATTATTCAATACTCTCTTGCGAAACTCAAATCAGGTTATTTTTAATGGATTCTTCTTCAGAAAGTTTTTTTTTTTTGTCTAATGCACCAGATTGTCTTTT